>JAHWFO010090671.1:352286-391213 GCA_023313115.1 Rhysida immarginata | reverse complement strand
CGCTTTTATTCTTACGCTGGCATCCCCTGAAACAAGTATTCCGTTGAGTTGTGCGTCAGTTCACGCAGTATGCCTCTTTTAATTACCAACAAAGGGAGAGGCACTGAAACCCTTCTTAGAAGGATTGAGCATTTAAAATGCGAACGCCGCTGGCGAGCTCCAGGAGCGCGTCAGTGTTTACCTTCGCTACACGTGCCTTTAAACTCACGGTGCGAACACTGGGCTCGAGGGTAACGCTCCCCTTCACCTCCGCTGCTTCAGCACTCGCCTCAGATTCAACACAAGAGTGTTCATATGCATAATTATATACAAGTTTCCTGGTACAATACAGGTTGACTTAATTTACCCTACTCTTCTCTTGTTGACTTTGAATAGTCGGAACAAAAACAATTAGATATAAACTCGCCATGAAGAGTATTTCGAACTCAACCTTCGTCGCTGTATGATGATACAGCAACCTGTATTGTACCAGGAAACTTGTATATAATTATGCATATGAACACTCTTGTGTTGAATCGGCAAAGTTGACTTTTAGTAACTGCAAGCACTGCAGAGAAGCATCCCTCAGAGACACCCAAATGAACAACTCATTCATAGCAACTGTTTCGTATCCGCAATGCAGTGAAGCATCACTTAAAGACGCCACTGTTGACCCATAATTTCTCAGAATTTTACGCTGAAGTTATTAATTACTATTAAAAATTAATAAAGTTTATTTATAATTCGTAAATATTTAACAATAATCAGTTAATGTTATTGAAACGATTAGTATAAGAATTTACAAAATTATTACTAATTAACAACTGATTTAAACATTTGATATATTAAAAAATATTACTAAATTGCAAAAAAAAAAAGTTGAGTGGGTCTTGTACGATTTTATTTGCGTAAAGTAACGGTCCTTTAAAATCACATAAAAGAATTCCGTGTTTCCATGTTTGTAAGATTACCAACAATTAAAACGCTCTTTACTCATTTCTTAATCGTATAATTTCATACATTTAATACCAAATGAGTAAATAACCGAAATGTGTAAACACGGAGTTTCTTTGTGTGATTATGATTTTATTCTCATAAACGGCCGTCATTTTACGCAAATAAATACTAAAAACAAAGAAACCATCTGGTATAAATAATAATAATAATAATAATAATAATAATAATAATAATAATAGGTAGTAACAACAGGGAATAACCCACCAAATAAACTGGAAGGCCAAACCGCTATGTTGCCCCCCAACAGCCCAAAATGGGGTTATTTAAGATACAAGTAAAAGGGAAGTAACGTAATTAAAAAAAAGGACAATAAAAAAACAGAAAAACACAATTTTATTTATACAGATTAACAGAAATATAATAATTATTACAAAGATAAAAATTCAATAACAATAATAATTCAATTCAATTCAGTTCATGTACGGTGTTCACACAGCTAATTCAATCTTCATTCTAATGTCTGAGAGTGCACACAGATCTGAAGGTACATCAAAATTCGGGAATTTCCGCTTCAGAAACCGGAGAAAAACATTTTGCACCCTATCCAGTTTACAAGACTGCATATTTGAACCCCTATTCTATAAAACAGTAGGACAGAATGGGTAAAACTAGACTCCGATAGAGCCGAACAAATGTAGAAGGGCACCGAAAATCGGCTCCATTGCCCACAATGGTACCAAGAGCTATGTAAACCTTCAGACGAACAGTCAACATGGGAATTATAGGAAAGTGTGCTATCAACGATTACGCCAAGATCACGGACACAGAGTTTGGCAACTTGCACATTTCCACAAACAGACTAGGAGAACTCGATAAAATTGGTCTTTTTTGTCATATTTGGTTGCATTAATTGCAAGATCATTCTGCTCACACCAATGACATGTACTATAAATTTCCTATAAATAACTCAATAGAGAGAATAGACTTACCTTAAAAACTCTGTGGATACTAGAATGCATAAGAGATGAAGAAAGGAAACTCCACTTGTCCACAAACATATATTTAATACACCATAAATGTATACATTTCGGTCACTAAGTGACCTTCTTCAGTATGATTCAGGTTGACTTGTTTAGAGTCGGTATTTATAAGAAGGAGGTACCAATCAGGGAGCGGATCACCTTGATTTGGTTTACAAAAGCGGGTTAATTAACAGGATTGGAGGAGAGTCAAACCACTCTACAAAATTATACAAAAATTATACAAAAAATTATACAAAAAGTTTTGCAGAAAACAGAAATCTCTAAAATAAATACGTACAATAAATACATAAAAAACAAAAACGAGTTCTTATAAAGGCAGCTCTTATATCCGGCCTACTTATATCAGAGGTTCTTATATCAGGAAAGAATTTTGCCCAAAATTAAAGTTTTGAAGTCAGTGAGTACCACTGTGATAGGTCCATTGGGCCTCTTTCATGATTCAATAATTTGTCTGGAGGTATTTTAGAAATCTCCAACGATTCTAAAAAATTCAGTTTTCTGGGATCGTCATTGTAATGTAAGATTCGGAAATTATCGATTTTTCCGTCCTGTCCTGTGGTTATAACATGTTCCGCGAACGTAGACTTCTCGGGTTTGTGATTCTTGATATAGCTGAAGTGTTCTTTGATTCGAGTCGAAATCTTCCTCCTGCTCTGGCCAATATATTTGCTGTCACACGAATTACAAGAAATTTCGTATATACCCGATTTATCTGTTTTACTAATAGCATCTTTCGTGTTGCCTAGTAGGCTTTTGAGGTTGTGGCTGCTTTTATATGCTACCCTATGGTCGTAAGCTTTACAAATTCTTTCTAGACCTCTAGTTAGCTTACGGTTATAGGGTAGACATATGAATTTCTTATTCTTCTCACCGGTGGATTGTTGAGTGGTAATGTCTTGCAATTTCTTCTTAAGAGTCTGCTTTTTGATCAGTTTGTCTATTAAATCCTTCTAGTAACCGTTGAAAACAGCTGCTTCCTTGATCGTGTGTATTTCTTCTTGTTTCATCGCATGGGACATGGGTATAGTTAACATTCTGTGGATCATATGGTTGAACGTTGCAAGCTTGTGGTTAAAACTGTGGTTAGAGTTGTGCTTGATGTATGCTGGTATATAGTTGGTTTTCCTGAATATTCCGAAGTTGAGTTTCCCATCATCTCTCCGTATCACTAGGTCCAAGAATGGTAAGGAACAGTCTTTCTCTCTCTCAACCGTGAAGTTGATGGAGGGGGATAAATTGTTGAGTCCCTCAACTAATAGGTCAAGTTTTTAGATCTCGCATATGGCGAATATATCGTCCACATATCGATACCAAGTTTGGGGGAAATAAGGTAAAGTGGACATGGCTAAGTTTTCCAAATGGTTAAGGAAGAGATTTGCTAGAAAGGGGCTGATGCTGCTTCCCATTGGTGTCCCCTTATCCATTTTGTAAAAATTATTGTTGAACTGGAACAGATTATTGTAGCAGCATAGTCTGGAAAGGAGCATCAGATCCTTAACTTGGGCTAGGGGGACATCGTTTTCATCGAGACAATCTTCTAAAATGTTAAGAGTTTCTTTAATGGGTATACTAGGAAACATCGATTCAACATCAAAGGACACAAGAATATGGTTATCTGGGATGGTTATTGTCTGTATTTTACTGACAAGTTCTTCGCTATTCTTAATGGAGAAATTATGGCCACTAAGTTTCAAGTTTTTGAATTTATGATTGAGAATCTTAGCGATAAGGCTAGTTGGGGATCCCGTGTTGTCCACAATCGGTCTCATGGCATTGCCAGATTTGTGTGTCTTGGGAAGACAATATAACCTCGGTAGCCGTGGATTACTAGGAACTAAGTTGTGAGATACATTTTTGAAGATAGATTTGCAGTTGGAGATGCATTCTTTTGTCTTCCTGACTAAAGTCTCTAAAGGATTTGTGTCAATCTTAATATACGGACCTTGAGTAATGAAGTTTTCTACGCCTTCCACATTTATTTAAGATGACAAGATGATTGCTCTTGTCATCTTTAAGATAGTAGCACTCTTTTTCTTTAAGTTTTTTTGATCATGGCAATGGTATCTTTATATAGATTATCATTTCTGTTGTGCACTGTTTTCACTAAATTTTTTTGGATTTGGTTCCGACAGAGGATTTGGAAATCAGTATTTTGCTTCTTATTAAGGTAGTGTGAACCTGCACTCAATGTACTTAAAAGGGTTAGGAAATCTTCTTTGTCGTTGGGAATAGAAAACTTAAGGCCCCTGTTAAGCGTCACTAATTCTTGGTTGGAATCGTTGGAGATTTCTAAAATACCTCCAGACAAATTATTGAATCATGAAAGAGGCCCAATGGACCTATCACAGTGGTACTCACTGACTTCAAAACTTTAATTTTGGGCAAAATTCTTTCCTGATATAAGAACCTCTGATATAAGTAGGCCGGATATAAGAGCTGCCTTTATAAGAACTCGTTTTTGTTTTTTATGTATTTATTGTACGTATTTATTTTAGAGATTTCTGTTTTCTGCAAAACTTTTTGTATAATTTTTTGTATAATTTTTGTATAATTTTGTAGAGTGGTTTGACTCTCCTCCAATCCTGTTAATTAACCCGCTTTTGTAAACCAAATCAAGGTGCTCCGCACCCTGATTGGTACCTCCTTCTTATAAATACCGACTCTGAACAAGTCAACCTGAATCATACTGAAGAAGGTCACTTAGTGACCGAAATGTATACATTTATGGTGTATTAAATATATGTTTGTGGACAAGTGGAGTTTCCTTTCTTCATCTCTTATGTTTTCTTCATCTCTTATATAAATTTCCTGCTGAAGCAGGTGAGCATTAGGACAATTGTAATGTTACCAAAAAAGTTTCACATCATCTGGATACATCAATATATGAGAGTTTCTAATCACCTCGGGGTGGTCAGCAGTGAAGATAACAAATAATGAAGGCCCTAAGACAGAAACCTGTGGAACACCACAGTGAGGCTTATAGGGCAATGATGAATGATGTCGTATAGATACAACAAACTGTCGAACAAACAGGAAAGAGCGCATTATCCAAAGGAGTTCATCAACAATCCCATACGCACGCAATTTTTTAATTAGTAACTCATGATTGACAGGGTCGAACGCCTTTTGCATATAAAAGTAGACCACGTCAAGTTGCTGGCAGTGGTCAAGAGCACAATGAGCATGAGTGGTGAGAGATACAAGACTGCTCACAACGGAACGTCGGGGAATGAAACCATGTTAACACGCAGGAACATGAGGAAGGACATGTTGTAGAAGATATTTATGAATGATGTTGTCAAAGACTTTGGCAGTGGCTGGAAGGGTAGAGATCGGCCTATAGCTAGCAATGTCAGTCCGTTTGGCAGAACCACCCTTAAAGGCAGGAACCACAACCACACTCTTCCTTATTCTAGGATAGTGGCCAGTTTTTAGACACAAATTAAAGATGCGCCTAAGAGGAATAATTATGACATCTCGAAGGCCTTTGAGAATAAAAGAAGGAACCTCTGTCGGAGAATTGCAAGGCTTGGCCCGTAATCTATTAATGCCGTAGGCAACATCTCTATCAGTGAACTCCGTTAAGATGAGGTTATCAATAGGGGGACAATAGGTAGACAGTTCTCCGAGAATGTGTTGAAAGAAGTAGAGACAGTTTTACTGAAATGCTGGGTAAACAGTTACTAATATCCAGTACATCAGTAATGGTAAGACCAGCAGAGGTAGTGATAGTAGTTATTGTATGTCGATCCTTTCTTTTGGAGTAGTAGTAAATCTGGTTATTTTTCTTATTACGGGAGTTATTCGTACATTCGCTACATGGTCTTACGCCGCAAATATAAAAATTATTCTGTTAATGGATAGGTCATAGCGTAGCCACCGTATATGTAAACAGTAACAAAGACCCCAATTATCAAATTTATTAAAGGAAAGCTGATGGATTATTTAAACACGATGCCTCAGATGTTAAAAGGTTACAATGCAGACGTTAAATGCGTTTAAATAAATAATAAATGAAAAGAGGAAAGAAAAAGAAAATTCCAGTTTGAAATCGCGACGCTCTGAGCAATTAAGTCATTGTTGACTGTAATGTAGGCTCATGGCTTAATTTTTCATTTATCACTTAAATTTAATGTCATATTCACCCGGATGCACGACAATAATGAAAATACGTAGAAAGTTTAAGTTTTTAAAAGAAAATTCAATAAATATAGAGAAGATACGAGGGTTGGTCGAAAACTAATGCCTTCATGGCTGTAACGTTTTTATTTTCTAACGGATTTTGCAAAATTCTGTTTTATAAATTTTATGGCCAACGCCATCACCAAATAATTAATTCGGTAAATTAATTTAAGAAAATAAATTAAAAAAGACCCCCTCTCCAAATACGAAAATAAAAACTCTAGTAAATTCTGATAAAAAACCCAGATATTTTTCAAATAATTCGATAAAATAATGTATAAATTATAAAAAATCAGATAAAAATTAAGGTTTATTTCTAGGATATGTCCTCATTTGTGCTATTAATCTAGGAGTTTTGACCGGTGGGGGTTTTGCAGGATCCTACTTCAAACAAATCACAATCAAACAGATCGCTACCTAGTATTACCTAAGATATACAGATCGCGCAGTGTTTATACAGAATTCATTTATGTGATACAAGACCCACTCAGCTTATTTTTTTGCAATTTAGTAAATTTTTTTTAATATATCAAATGTTTAAATCGGTTATTAATTAGTAATAATTTTGTAAATTCTTATACTAAGCGTTTCAGTAAAATTAACTGATCATTGTTAAATATTTACGAATTAAAATAAACTTTATTAATTTCTAATAGTAATTAATGACTTCAGAGTAAAATGCTGCGAAATTATGGGTCAACAGTGGCGTCTTCACTGCAGGGCGGATACGAAACAGTTGCTATGAATGAGTTGTTCATTTGGGTGTCTCTGAAGGATGCTTCTCTGCAGTGCTCGCAGTAACTATAAGTCAACTTTGCCCCCACTCTCGTAGCTCTGTGTCGCTAAACAAATCGAAAACGATACACTCACCGGGATTCCCGTCGCTTAAATGTTGCAACACCACTTCAGATTAGCTATATGTTCATGCTCTGACATACACACATCGGGTGAAGTCATCATTCTTCCGTGAACGTAGCATCCGTCATCGCCGCGGCTCCATTGCCCCTAGTCCTCGCTCGCTTCGACGGCCCTCGCAATGCAACTGGACAAATTATTCATCTCAAAGAAATTCAACAGATCAAATAAACATAAAAATCATACTTATTCTTCGTACGAAATATAAATTCAATTATCGAACCTTATCGTTCCAGTCCGAACTCCTGAACATCTTGTTCGTAAATGAGTGTTATTTTTTTTTAACACAAACATATGTCCACATAACTCAGAAGTCGAAGCTGGAATGCCAATTTTACATAAAAAAACAAACTTCAAAAACACGCGCAACAAACAACATTCACACACAAGCACTTATTCTCTGAAATTCACACAACAATGCTCTGTTGGAGGCTGCGTTGATCTTCTAGGAAAACGACGCTAACAATTGCAGCCACCAACAGAGCACACACACGAAACACTAACACTTTCGCAACAATATAAACAACAACAACAGCTACGACAATACGGATACGCACAAACAACAAATATGCAAAACCATTTTACAAGCACTTTAATTACTCAAAAACATCCCGTTTACGAACTAAATCACTGTTTTCAATACGATTAATACACACAAGACAATCGCTCAAAATGCACTTGAATCCCCTTACTACGTGACAATAACAGACAAAGCCAAACTCTAAACATACAGGTAAGACTTTTTCTAATTTCTATATAGCCACCCCCTCCGCCGGATACACGTGACTACCAGCTCACCTGGTACGTCACACTAGACACTGCAATGCACATATGTAAATTTGTAAGTGGACTTTCGAGAGAAACATAAATTTTAAATTGCTTAACTTTTGAACTTAGTGAGTCAATTGTCAATGAGCATGAAAATTGACTGAAAATCCTCCTGAGGGAGCGTTCTGAGAGAGAAGTGAACAATTTGTTATCAAACGAAGCGGCTTTGGAACACCGTGAAAGAGATGTACCGGGTGGGCAAGAAATAATGTGAGGTGTTCAGAGCTCGCTAGCGGGAATTCTATTAGGCCAAATTCTATATGCTTAATGTGGCATGTCGCAGCCGAATGGTGAAGTTGTTCATAACTCTATCCAGAATTTCTGCATCCACAAGGGTGCAGCAGTCGACGATGCTTTGTCGCAGCTGGTCTAGGGTTCTTGGTGCTGTAGTGAACACAACTGTCTTTAAGGAACCCCCAGAGATAAAAATCACATGGGTTTAGGTCAGGACTCGTAGGGGGCCAAAGAAAGCCACCCCCGAATCGATATGGAAACCTGTTTGAAATGACACGATTTCCGAATTTCTGATTGAGAAAGTCTAGCACTTCATTGATGGTATGAGGCCTAGCCCCATCCTGTTGAAACCATTGATATCGAAGCGGTATACGCCTCCTTCGCAGCTCGGGGATGAAGAAGGTTTCCAACATGTTAAGGTTAGTATGTGACGTAACGGTGCCCTCAAAAAAATACGGACCAATGATGCCTCTTTTGGAAATCGCGCACCAAGCCATAACCTTTCGTGGATGAAGAGGTGATTTATGGATCTCATGAGGGTGCTGG
Organism: Rhysida immarginata; assembly: GCA_023313115.1. Classification (NCBI taxonomy): domain Eukaryota; kingdom Metazoa; phylum Arthropoda; class Chilopoda; order Scolopendromorpha; family Scolopendridae; genus Rhysida; species Rhysida immarginata. Next base: position 382,529 of record JAHWFO010090671.1, on the reverse strand, counting down.
GAGCCCCAAAAACGAACGTTGTGTTTATTAACGTCATCTGACAGATGGGAGAAGGCCTCATCTGACACCCACAGGTTGTCCACAATGTCCTGATAGGCTTCCATTTCGGCTCCAAACTCCATTGCAAATTGTTGTCGCTTCTGTCTTCCAGTGTCCGTAAACTCCTGATAAACATGGATCTTATACGGGAACAGGTGTAAATTCTTTCTCAAAATTCGCCACGTCGTGGTATACGACAGCCCTCCTTCAATGGATAGGCGGCGAACAGATTTTTTGGTAGGGGAATCGACCAACCTTGTGCGAACATTTTCGACAACTTCGGCCGTTCGAACAGGAGCTTCGCTCCCGCCTTTTTTCTTGCCTTTAACACATCCGGAACTTTCTTTGTACGTTTTCAGGTGATTTTGTCTCTAAATACCATTCGACAACCTTGCATGTCTGCTCTGTTGATAAAGAGGGCGCCATTTTTCAACAATACGAATTTCATGCAGCGCCATTGCAACAATACAAACTCCAACTATTTAGAAATTCGATATGGCGCTCGTATTCTTTCAATTGTTTATCCCTAATGCACGTCATTCGAGTGAAATGCTCAGAAATTGACTGAATCACCGTGTATTTCATTAAAAAATTTATTTTCATTGCTCATATTTAATATCTTCTTTCTATTTAACCAATTTCTATTCTTCTCCCTAGAAATCCAATTAAAATATTTAGATCTATTAAATTTTTTTCTGTTTTGTTTTCCATCCAGACTTTTCATTTTTCAAACAATGCACCGAAGCTATCATAGCAGTGTGAAAACAACTGCCACTTTGTTTTAACATTTCCATGAAAACCGGGTAGTTCTTTATACAGGGTGAATACAAAAGTCTGAACCCCCCTTTTATTTTTTGAACCGAATCAGATATGTCAATTTTGATGAATCCAATGAATAGGAAGTTGTGGATGGCCTATCCCATGGTGCACTTTTCATCATCCCAAATATGCAAATTAGGACACATTCAAAATTTATCTCAAAACCGTAAGGGATGGAGAAAAAAACCCAATTGCAAATTTGTTCAGCATAAAAAAACAAAGAAAACGAAAAAAAAATCATCCAAATCGGACCAACCAATCACCCACAATCACGTGGTGAACTGTACAAACAAGTTACTTCAAACAGTTTAAAAAAAAGTTAATCAACAAACGCTCGATGTGACGACCGTGGGCACCATAACACAATTGGGCACGGAACCTAACTGACGCCAAAACATCGGCAAGCATGGCTGGTGTCACTCCTCGGCACGCTTCCTGAATTCGTTGAACTAGATCCTCCAATGAGGCGGGCTGCGTAGCATAAACCTTGTCCTTCAGGTATCCCCACAAGAAAAAGTCAAGTGGTGTAAAATCAGGGGAGCGGGGTGGCCAACGAAGTGGTCCTCCTCGGCCAATCCATTGTTGTCCAAACATCTCAATTAGACGCTCGCGAACGACCAACCCGTAATGTGGAGGAGCTCCATCATGCTGAAACCACGTGCGCTGATACGAGGCAATGGCAAATTGACAATGAAGACTGACTACCACGTTGAGAATTTCAGCCCGGTAGCGTTCTGCAGTCAGTGTTTCATTGTAAAAATACGGTGTAACCACAGTGTCATTGTACAATCCACACCACACGTAGATTCTCCAGCTCACTTGATGAGTTGCTTCTCGCAGACATCGTGGGATTTCATCTGCCCAATGATGATGGTTGTGCCTGTTGACAACTCCATCCCTGGTGAACTGGGCTTCATCTGTCCACAACACCTCATGAATGAAGTTTGGATTGTCATCCAGGCAGGTAAGTAACCAGTTGCAGAAGGCGGCCCTAGCAACATAATCCAATGGCAGTAACTCCTGGTGACAATGAATATGGTATGGGTGAAAATGATGTGCGTGTAGAACGTTCATAACAGTTCTCTGATGCCACCCAACATATGCAGCAATTGCTCTGCTGCTTGTGTGGGGATTTGCAGCAACTGCAGCCAGAACTAATGTTGTTGCATCCTCGTCGCCTTGTGTCCTTGGTCGTCCTCGTTCTGCATTAACATTCCCTGTAGCCTCGAATCTTTGAATAATGTGACGCATTGTTTGACGAGATGGATGGCGTTCGTTAGGGTATCTGTCTCGATACAACCCAATTGCAGCTGTTCCGAAGCAGAAGATCATGTTGACCATTTCCGGAACAGTGTAGCCATCCTGGAATTGATCTGCCTTCTGTGTGCTGAAACATGCCTTTTATTTGCTTTTCCGCATGAAAGTGAATGCGAGTATGGTAATTTATGTTAATATTTTGATTTGCATGCTTTACGTGGTGGAAATATCAACATTCAGTTCATCACGTGATTGTGGGTGATTGGTTGGTCCGATTTGGATGATTTCTTTTCTGTTTTGTTTGTTTTTATATGCTGAACAAGTTTGCAATTCGGTTTTTTTCTCTATCCCTTACGGTTTTTGAGATAAATTTTGAGATAATTTGCATATTTGGGATGATGAAAAGTGCACCATGGGATAGGCCACCCACAACTTCCTATTCATTGGATTCATCAAAATTGACATATCTGCTTCGGTTCAAAAAATAAAAGGGGGATTCAGACTTTTGTATTCACCCTGTATATTGAAGATTTGTTATCTGCAAAGGTATTATATAATCGCAAAATGCTAAATAAAAAAACAAGATAGTGATCAGTTGCCAGTTCAGCCCTTCTCTCCAAAAGAGTCTCCAACCAGTCATACTTGTGCTGGAAGGTGTTCATTCTGGAAAGTCCACTGTTACAATAGATCCAACAGACACCTCCCATTTACTTCACATTTAAATCAGGCTCACTATTCTCCCAATCACATTTCCACGTTTGGACATCAGCCCCTATATGAGCATTGAAATTTGCCATTAGGAGGACAGAATTTGCACTCCCTCTCCTGGTGAAAGCAGGATTAATTTTATCTAAAAAGAGCAAGCAGTGTATACCTGAATTCGGAATAAATGCAACTAACAGAGAGACAGAGAGCCCGTTTCCCTATCTCAAACCGCAGGACAACGCATTCTACCCAAAGGGATCAAATCTACAAAATAACCTGTCAGCTGGGCTTGTGAGTATCCTCAGCACTCCCATCTGGGCTGAAACGTGATTAAAAAGCTTCCTACCTATTTCTTGGTCTACAGTTCCAGAACGGGGACTTTAATATAGGCAATACCTACCATATCGATTCGATATCATTAGGCTTCCTCCTATAACTAGGAGTCCTTTCCTGTCATGAAGAGCACATTCAATGTCCAAACAGACAACACTCGATAACATTGTAGCTTTAGTCATCTCACCTCCAGAGTAATATTATGTGCTGTCCCTAGGTGTTTCCTCAAGCACATAGCAAAATAATAGAGAGTTCCTCTGCTGGCACTGCTCCAAAATAACAGCCTCTGCCTAACTCTCGAACGTGGGTTATTTTAACCTACACCACACTTAGTGCTGCATGAAATTTCTCATTTGTTGTTACCATGAGACATTTGTTTGGATGTGTTTCGTCTCACTTCTCAACTATGACCTTTCTGCGCCCAGTTCAGGAATTTTTGTTTTAATCAGTATCATATACACAATTTCACTCGAGTGCTTTCAACTCGGACATTTGGAATTCTGCAGCTCAAACTACAAAAACTCGACTGGTTAGAGGAAGTACGCCACAATCGCATGAGTTTGGACACTGCTAAGCATCTGGAATCGTAACTATTCAGCAAGGGCCAATCAAATGACCGGAAACTGTTGTCACATGCTCTACTCGCAAGTTCTATCTACCAGCAGAATAGTAACTTTGTCCGCCAATTTCATTTTGTGTGTAGCTATCTCACAACGCACATGAGGAGAATGAAAAGCATCCAAGCTGATTTTCGAGAATACCAATTTTGTCTGATCGTTCTAGTTTGTAACACATGACACTAAACTCATGCGAGTTGTTAAACAAGAAAAATTCGAGAATAGGAGCCCTGGCAATTGTAACTTAAAGTACCACTGTACAGCCAACATAGGTCACAGAATCACTAAAGCACCCAGACCCCTGACTCACGGTAAGGGGACATTCAAAAAGGGGTAGTTTATGCTACATTTATTATATGGTTTTTCATTCATTTTTGTTTTCCATTAAGTATTCGGCAAATGTGAATTTATATTCACCACATGATGTAAGAGCTCTTTTATGCTCATTAAATTTCTCGTTGCAACGCTTATTAGATAATACCACAAACCTTGGTATTAACAAGGGCAATGGAGTTGGTAATTTCCACCTCTTGTCACACGGTACTGAGTGCTGGATTCATAATGTGACTGCAATTTTTGTTTGTACAAAAAGATATCTTTATCCATTTTTTTAAATACACTGGCGGCAAATAAAAAAATGCAACACATTGAAGGAGTTGGCCAATTTTAAGGAAATTGCACAAGAGCCTAGTATGGGTGGCATGCAACATATCACATACAACATTTAAATTTTAGCATGCTATGCACACATGAACTTTGTACAGGGTGTCCCAAAAGTCCCAATAGAATGATTTCATATGCCGTATACCCTTCAGGAGCTTGAATACAGTCCTTGACTTTTGCATGTATATGGTCATAATTTATGATTCAAAGATGTAAATAGCAACCGGAGATACATTATTCAATGTGACCAGAATCTGGGCGCAATTGTGCAAAGTTACAGCTGATGTGCTGCAACCATAAATGTACCATCCCACTATGTCACAAACGTACTCAATTGGGCCCAAGTCTGGAGATCGTGCTGTCCAGGGAAGTCGAGCCACATGTTGGAGAAATATTGACTTTTCGCTATAAGAGAATTCGCAAGAAACAGCTCATTCCAAAGAATTTGCGAGACTCGCAGCTTAAAATTAAAATCATGTATCACAAATTTAATCATAAATTTATTCAGTGAACCTTGCATATTTTAACATGAACGAGAATGTAAGGTCATTTTATTCTACTTTTAGTCTATTTAAATAGCGTTGCTTATGTTTAAAAAAGAAGAAATCCTAAAATCATGCATTGTTTTGTTAAAAGAATGAAAAGATCATTATAAGAACTTCAATTATACAGGGTGATTACAAAAGAACTTCTCACTTAAAAAATTTATTACATCGAAGCTATTCAGAATATAGACACACCACATAGGGATTCTTAAAGAAAAACTCTTGAAGTTTATTGTGACACAGTTAAAGATGTTGAATATGTCCCCCTGTAGTCGAATTCGTCCCAAACCCGCATTAACATGTCTCCATCAATCCCACGTATCACTACCGCAATGCGTTCTTTCGGCTTGTCTAGGTCACGGGGAAGGGGTAGGGTGAAGACCTCGTCCTTAACACACCCCCATAAAAAGAAATCACAGCGGTGGATTGGTCGAGCTAACAATAACCTGGAACTTGCAAAGTGGCCAACGCGGAGCCCCGACCTCACACCTTGTGATTTCTTTTTATGGGGGTGTGTAAAGGACAAGGTTTTCACCCTACCCCTTCCCCGTGACCTAGACGAGCTGAAAGAACGCATTACGGTAGCGTTACGTGGGATTGATGGAGACATGTTAATGCGGGTTTGGGAGGAATTCGACTACCGCATTGATGTATGCCGTGTCACGACAGGGGTGCATACTGAACATGTTTAACTGTGTCACAATAAACTTCAAGAGTTTTTCTTTAAGAATCCGTATGTGGCGTGTCTATATTCTGAATAGCTTTGATGTAATAAATTTTTAAAAGTGTGAATTTCTTTTGTAATCACCCTCTACAATCAAAAAAGCAAATGTTAAGTCACTTAAACATTTTCGAATTTTACAATGTCTCGTTAATACAGTTTCTTGCAGGAACGAATTGCCCGTCGCGAATTGTCTTGTAACGAAATGTCGGTATTCCCATATTGGAGAGCTTGTAAGGTAGTATGAGCCGTGTATGGGCGTAAGATGTGCTGCAAGAACGGTATTAATCACTGCTGTTGCAAGAAAAGCAGGAGAACGGGTTGAACAATCTCATGGACATTCATCGTGCTGTTCGATGTTCCGTTCACACACAGCAAGGAAGTGTGTGAGTTGCAAGTGATGGTATCCTACACCATTACGCCAAGTGTTGGACCTGTGTCCTGTAAATTAATGCACTGTAAAAAATATCGCTCTCTTAGTCTACGTCGCACATGTTGACATCCATCACTGGTGTGCAGGCAGAATTTGCTCTTATCACTGAAGACACCAGGTCTACACACACCGGCTAATGAATTAGAAACTTTCGTTCAATATGGTATTGACCCTCCTTTGGCTGTAATTACAGAACATACGCGGTTTGACATGGACTCTACAAGGTGTTGCAATGCACGTAAGGTAATCGCAGACCATGCATTCGTGAGAGACTTTCAGGTCCTGCAGAGTAGACGGAAGGGGATGCCTTTGACGAATGTCTCTTTCCAACATGTCCCAAACATTCTCGATCGGATTCAAATCCGGACTTTGCGCTGGCCACGGCAGATGTTGCAACTCGGTGTCATGTTCAGAAAACCACTCCTGAACATTCTTGCTCGGTGGACAGTAGCATTGTCGTCCATGAAGAACCCATCACCATTTGGGTACAAATGCACCATTGCCGGATGGACTTAATCTGCAACAATGTTCAGGTAGTCTTTGGCTTTCACCCAACTATCAAGGAATATCAGGGGACCCTAGCCATACCAACAAAACATGACACCACCTCTTGCAGCTTGAACTGTGTCCATGAGGGGGTCCATCGCTTCATGGGGCTGCCATCAAATTCTCTGCCGGCAATCGGTGCAAAATAGTGTAACGTGACTCGTCCGACCACATCACCTTTTTCCAGTCGTCTACTGTCCAGTCACACTGTTCTTTACACCACTGCAGGCGAACTTTCCCGTTTGTTGCCGACACCAAAGGGCTTCCTCACTGGCATGCGACTTCCCATCTCTATTCACCTCAACTCTCGGCTCATTGTTCTAAAGGAGGTGGATTGCAATGATCCTTCATTGAAGTCTGCCGTCAGTTGCTCCACAGTAGACCTTCGTCTACAGACGACGTCGTCCCTGTCTGTGGTGATTGCTTTTGATCCACAATTCTGCCGTTTCGACAACTCTTGGATTCCGTTTCCACGCATTGAACACCTTGGAGACCTGACCTTTTGAGATACCGGTCAGTTGTAATGTCCTGGAAACCGTAGCTAGACGGGCTCCCACAATAACTACTTTTTGGAACTCGGACAGGTCTGCTGTTTTCCCATTTTGCTTAACATGTGCAGCTGCAGCTTGTTCCTACCCTGTACCTGCAGCTAGGAATGATCATGTACCTCACATTATTGCATTCATTTGCATATCACAATCGTTTCTGACCTGTGACCCCGCTTTACATATCAGCACTTCATCACGGGTTTCTAATTCATTGGCGAGTGTGTACACATTCAGATCTTCAGTCCACCGTTTCGCAACACCATTGCAACTTCACAAAATAGTGTTCTTGCGTAAGTGGTAGTCTGCCTACAGGGACAGGTGACTACAGTAAATGGCTGCAAATGGTCCGTGTGGATATGGTTGGTGATGATCTGGCCCTTATCAATGTTGTGGATGCTGTATAGGTGTTCAATGCTTCTCTTACAATCAGACCGTCCTGGCTCGCATCAGTAATGTCTAGGCGTCTGAACCAGGTGTTTGTGTAGACCTTCTGTAAACCACTGCTGCCAGCATCGAGCCACCACAGAATCATTACACTCAATGTGGGCCGCTATCCGCCTATAAGACTATTCAGCCTCTAGAGTTCCATGATCCAACCTCTGTCAAACTTAGTCAATTACTACTACAGTCTGTTACATACAGATGCCAGATTGACGATTTTATTTAAGTTAGGGAAGAACCATTCTTCCAGTGAAAGGGACTTTTGGGACACTGTGTACCACGAACTTGTGCACTGTAGTAAGTTGATGTAATATGTACAGGAATATGCAATACAAAAAAATGAGGTACGATAACCTTTCACGAAATCAATCACGATCAACTGCTTTACGTCTACCTCTCTAATAAAGCATTTAGCTTGCTTCCCCATATAAATCGACACACTGTTAGTTTCTAGTAAAATATGCAGGTGGATAGCATTTACCTCATAAGCCGAATATCACTGCCACTGCTTTCTCATCCTCGCCTAGATTCATGTCCATTCGTCCTCGCTTCTCATACTCCTTGTTCTTTATAGTCTCTCTCTTCCTCCTCCTGGTTACCCACCATGCCCCAGAAATTGCCGACTCGGTGTCTCCACCTATCTGTGCTCTCGAGCAGACATGGCAGCGCTCCCAATATAGGATCCAAGTATTTAAATATTGACGAATTTCACAGCACATATGTGGAAATTTATATCAAATATTGTATATCATCCACCCTATGCTTTTGTGCAATTTCATTAAAATTGACCCATTCCTTTCATGTGTTGCATTTTTTTAATGGCAGTATGAATACCCGCTTCAATGTATGTGATTGTAACTTATGTCGTCATAATCTTCTTGTTATTTCCTTACGTTTCTTCCTTTCTACTTCTACACTTTTGTTGCTTATATTTCTGGGAAAACTAATAATCTGCGGCAAGGTTTCTGATGTTCTTCGCTTCAAGTTTTCATCTTTCTTAATTGATCAGATATTTGAATGCTATTTTGGTGAATAATCTTGTGGCAACTAATTTGTGGGAAATGTGGCAGGTGATAATGTTAGATGTTGTTGAGCTTTTTCTGTAAATGTCGATTCCAAATGTGGAAGTTACATATTCTCAAAGATTATTGCGATCACCTTTTTTTTTTCTTCCAAGGCTTACCCGATGCATACTGTTGAAGTCGCCACGTAAACTTGAAGATTCCACCGTATTGTTGTTTTTTGGATAATTATCATGTGATGAACATAGATGTGATATATTTGTATGACGCCATTATCAGATAATGGCTTCACCTGACAAGTTTCATTCATAGATTTTATGAGTTTAAAAGAGCTCTTATATGATGAATCAGTTTGCTGAACGCATAACAGAAAACAAACATGGCTTTGGGAGGATTGACAAAATAAAGAAAGTAGTAAACTCTAGCAACGATTACAACAAGTTTATTAGAAAACATTACCATATGCAAACAGAAAAATAATTTTGAATTTGACTTGATACTTACATGAAGAAAAACATTAGCTAATCGGAAAGGATCCTCCCATTGCCTAAATGCTATTCTTTCATGAAAGTTCAGTCAACTTCTGTAAGACCACAGAATTATCTGACTGGCCTATTTAATTCTCATGTACACTACATGAACAAAGGAGTTGGGAACCCCTGTGAACACCTGGGGTGTTTCTCCTGGACTGGACTGGGCCCACTTATCAAGGTGAACGGAAACCTCATTGCTGATGGCTACAAGACCATTCTGGATAACGGGGCACTTCCAGCGCTGTGGGAACACTTCGGTGACGGGCCGTTTTTCTTCCAGCACGACAATGCGCCTTGCCACAAAGCAAGATCCATATCCGACTGGTTTGACGAGATGCGGGTTGAAGAACTGGATTGGCCCGCCCAGAGTCCTGATCTCAACCCCATCGAACATCTTTGGGACAAATTGGAACGACGTGTGAGATCCAGGATTGTTCGCCCTACATGTGTCCAGGAACAAACAACGACACTCCTCGAAGAATGGAGGTCAATACCTGTGGACACATACCGTAAGCTTGTGAACAGTATGCCATGTAGGGTGGAGGCAGTGATAGCAGCTCGGGGTGGTCGTACACACTACTGATTGAAGCTTTTTGCGGCTTTACAGTAGAGCAGCAGGTGTCCCAACTCCTTTGATCATGTAATGTATACATAAATTGGCTATCTACTTGTTGTTCTTTACTGGCTTTGTAGGTGAAACGCATTAGACTTTAGTAAATATCCAAGAGTATTATTCACTTTTGAATTAGTTCAGTTTTTATTTTTGAATTATCTAGAAAACTTCAGCATGCTACGTGGAAGTAGACACCATTCAAACAAGCAGGTGTTGAACATTCATCACAGAAAAATTGTTACTGCGGATTATCCTTGCAAGAAATTGCTGTTTGTGTTGGGTGCAATTTGTCGAGCATGATATGAATAAAGAATTGCTGGTTGAGAACGGACGTACTGGCTATAACACCACAGAAAAAGAGGGCAGGACATTTTGTGCACATGGCTATTACAGATCATACAGCCACATCACTAACGCTAGCTGAAGAATCCGGGAGTGTTGCACAGCAACCAGTGTCCACACACACCATTGAATAAAATCTGCAGCATGAAGGAATATTTGTAAGGTGTTCATTGCTACAGCTATCTCTTTCTCTACATCACATATGTTTCCAATGGTGCATGGAACATCATGCATGTAGAGACGAAGTCTCCTCTTCTCTATGCCAATCTGTATACAGGGTGTTTCATGATTGGTGTCCCGTCTTTAGGTCCAAATAACGACTCAAGAGGAGGAGATTGGGGGGAAATGAATACTGATTATTAGGTTTTAATGTCCCCTAATTCAGAATAAAAACATTTCGCGTCCCTGGGGGTGAAGGGGTAAATTTTGAAAATTTTAATTTTGTAGGGGTAGGGGTTAGACCCCATGTGTTATTTAGAAAGTTGTAGAGCATCATATAAAATGTGGGTTTAGCAAAAAACCCAGTGAAAAAATCTCATGCCTTGCCCCCTTTATCGAGTGGGTTAAGTGAAAGGTATGCCTAGCCGATGTGCACAAAAACCATACTTATTAGAAAACAGTAGCGCCTACATTTGGAAAATTAATGAGAACGAATGAATAAAATTAGGGCCCATTAGCTTTTCAGGGTAACGACTCATTCATTTTCAAATGTACTGTTTTCTAATAAGTAATGAAGTTCTAATAAGTTCCTAATGAGTTTTTCTGTTTTTGTCTACATTAACTAGCCATACCTTTCACTTTACCCACTCGATAAAGGGCAGGGGATGAGATTTTTTCACCGGGGTTTTTGCTAAACCCACATTTTACATGATGCTCTACAACTTTCTAAATAACACATGGGGTCTAACCCCTACCCCTACAAAATTAAAATTTTCAAAATTTACCCCTATATCCCCATAGACGAGAAATGTTTTTATTCTGAATTAGGGGACATTAAAACCAAATAATCAATTTTCATTTCCCCCCCCCAATCTGTTCCCCTTGAGTCGTTATTTGGACCTAAAGACGGGACACCAATTATTAAACACCCTGTAGAAAGAAGCAAGGTCTTGTTGTCAACGGTTGATGGTAGCTCTTAATCTTCCCGACGTTCCAACTTCAATAACCAGCAGTACAGGGTGATTATAATTAAAGTCACGATTTCAAAAATCGATAATTTGAAAACTACTCGTCAGAATAACCTATTATTTTAGCAGAACAATCGTGAGGCAATGGAATTTTGTTTGGCAAAGGAAAAAAAACTAGTTCCAAAATCTGCCGATAGATGGCGCTGGTAGGGTAATGTCAAGGTAAAAACCAAAAATGGAATCGTGAAACACAGGAATGTTATTAGCCAAAAGGAAACAATAGAGTTCAGGGGTTTACGAAAAATTTATTAGCGAAAAGACAAGAATACGTGTTTACATCGATAACAGAGATAATGCCTAAAAACAACTTCATGGAACAAACATCTTACTGATGATTAAGGCATAAGTTGTTCGATATGCCCTCCACCTTGTTCCGCTACTAACTGGAAGCGCAAAATGGCATGCTCCGCAACAGTTCGTAGGGTATCTGTACTGATGCAATGGATGTGGTGTGTGATGCTTGCCTTCAAGTCAGCTAGATTCTCAATCCGCCCGCTGTAAACAACATTCTTCAGGTACCCCCAAAGCCAGAAATCACACGGGTTTAAGTCGGGGGAACGTTGCGGCCACGTTGTTGGAAAATGGTGGCTTATGATCCCAGCATCTCCGAAATAAGCACTCAGCAGCTGCTTCACAGGAGTAGCAATGTGCGAAGAAGCGCCATCTTGCATGAATATTGTGCGATACACACACTGACGCTGCTGAAGTGCCGGAAGGACATGGTTACGCAAAAGTGCTTCATACCGCTTGCAAGTAACGGTGCAGGTAACGGGACCCGCAGGTGTGATCTCCTCGAAGAAAAACGGACCAACTAATAAACTGTGCAGTTATTCCGCTCCACAGTGACTTTTTCAGAGTGAAGAGGTAATTGCTGTAGCTGGAACGGATTCTCGGTCGCCCATATCCTGCAATTTTGCGTATTTACAGAACCTTGCAAGTGGAAGCGGGCTTCATCAGAACACAGAATTTTCCATGGCCATTCGTTGTCCACTTCCATCCGAGCAAGAAATCGTAGAGCAAAAGATTCACGTGCTTCCAGGTCAGCAGGTAGGAACTGCTGCACATGAGTTATCTTGTACAGGTAACAGGGCAAGATGTTCTGTAGGACTTTATGCACCATGCTGCTCGGCATATCCAGCATTCGGCCAATTCCCCGTGCACTGTTGATTCCAGCATCACTGTTCATCTGTTCTTGTAATGCTGTAGCCACATCTTCCACTGCCGCAGCTGGAACTGGTTTCCATCCTCTACCCCGTTTCACGTCAAATGAACCAGTCTCTTCGAATTTACCAATCATTTTTGGCAGACCATTTGTGGTTATTGGACCCGATTTTATGGATTTTAATGTTCGAAACTTCCTAATAGCTGTTAGTGCACACTCATCGTTCTTATAAAAAAGCTTCATGAGCAGAGCGCGATCCTTCATAGTCAAGAGTCATGATGAAGCATTCAAGCATAGAGCTGGTGCTCTGCATTTTTATGGCAGCTACGTCTGCAGTGCGCATGTCACTTATTAGTAAATTGCATATCTCCAGACAATGTGAACCCTGCCAGCGCCATCTATCGGCAGATTTTGGAACTATTTTTTTTCCTTCGCCAAACGAAATTCCATTGCCTCACGATTGTTCTGCTAAAATATCAGGTCATTCTGACGAGTAGTTTTCATATTATCGATTTTTGAAATCGTAACTTTAATTATAATCACCCTGCATGTTAAGAATATGCTTATTTTCATAAAGATGGGAAACTGCAAGAAGAAATTTTTATGAACCATGTACCTTATTCTGATTTAAAATATCTTCAAGTGCACTGTGTGTTTCAACTGATAGAAAATTTTCTTTTATCTTTAGGATTTCATGTTTAAGCCGCTTATTATCATCAAGTGACTGGGAGAGTTTCTCCTCTTGGCTCTTCAACTTTTCTGTTAGGTCAGCTTTTCTTATTAATAACTCTGCCATTTCATTCTCTTTTGTATCAAGTTTTTCCTTAATCTCGTTTTGTGCTGCGAAAAGCCAATCCCATTTGTTTTGTAGCCTTTCTAACTCTGTATCCTTATCAGAGAGCTGTATATGAAACAGTTTCTCTTTTTCCTGAAGATTATCAAGCTTCTCTATCAAAGACTGTCTTCCGCAAGTAAGTGTTAAAATTTCATCCTCTTTCTGAACCAGTTCTTTCTTTAAATTATCAATTTCATTTTTATAGTGGCTCATATTCTCTTGCATCTCAACAAACTGTTTCTTAAGAAGTTCTCTATCAGTGATGATTTCATCCATTTCAGTCTTCTGAACTTCCAACTGGTTTTGCAAATTTTCCTTTACAACATACAATATATTATAATCTTCTTTGCATTGGAACATTTCTTCTTCCAATGCCTCTTGGATTATTTCGATATGGCTAAGTTCGTCTTTTTTAATTGAGTAATTTTGTTCTAAAACAGTAATTGCGCATTCTTTTTCAGTAAGATGCTTCTCTGTTAAAGAGAGGTTTTGCTTGAGGTCTTCAACAACAGCTGCTAGTTCAATTAGAGATTTTTCTTTGTCATCAGCTTCTTGCAACAAATGAAATTTAGAAACCATTAAGTCTTGAAATTTATGTTCCTTGTCTTTTAACTCAAGCAAGAACTCTTCTTTTTCTTCTGTCATTTCTTTAAGAGATTTTTCCTTCAAGCTCAGAGCTTTCAAAAGATTATTTTTTTCTTCAGTCATACCATCAATGATATTTTCTTTGTCAACTAAAAGTTTCTGAAGGTCATCTTTCTCTTCAGTCAAATTGAAAACTAAAGTTTCATTTTCCTCTAATTTAGAACAAAGAGACAATTTTTCATTAAAAAAATTTGAAATTGTTGAATCTTTTTCAGCCAAATTGTTCAACAGGCCATCTTTTACAATCATTATTTGTGATAGTGCAGCTTCTTTTTCATTTAGCTCCTTTGAACAAATTAACTTTTCCTCTAATAATCTTGCGATTTCATCTTCCTTAAATAGTATTTCAGTTTTAAAGCTAACAGTTTGCTCTGATAATTCATTAATCACTTTGGATTTTTCATCTAATGATTCCAAAAGTGTTGCCTTTGTTTTTAATAATTCGCAGACCAGACTTTCTTGCGTATTTTTATCATTTAATAGATTTTCCTTTTCTTCATGCAACTTTACTAGGACTTGGCTATTTTCTTCTAAACTTTTTGACAAACCTAATTTATCATCTAATAATTGAGATATCATGCATTCCTTTTCTTTAATTTCAGTTACAAGTTTGTTCTTTTCCTTTGTTAAATCCATTAACAAATTCTCATTGTCTTCTAAAGTTTTTCTTAGTCTTACCTCTGAATCGTGTAGCTCTGATAACTTTCCATCTTTAGATACTAATTCCTCTGCAATAGTGTCTTTTTCGTTCTGTAGTTCTATAACCAATTTCTCTTTGTCATTAAGTTTTAACTGAGTTTCCTCATTACTTCTGGAAAGTTCCGTGATAAGTGCAAGTTTTTGCTGCATTTCAGTTTCAAATATGGCTTTCTCTTTCATTAAACCAACTATTAAAACTTCCTTATCAAATATTTTTGTTTCAATTTCTACCTTATAATCTGATAATTCCACGATAGTAATTTGTTTTTCATTCAAGTCACCCATTAGAGCCATTCTCTCTTTCCTGAGATCAGAAATTTCAATTTCTCCTTCATTTAACATATTTTTCAGTTCTTCCACCTTATTAGATAATTCGGTTATAATATTTGTTTTATCATTCAATTCACATAAGAGGACTGCTTTTTCATTTGTCAATATTTCTAGATGATTATCCTTTTTAACCAAATTGTGTTTGTTCTTTTCAATATCATCAGTTAACTGTATAATTTTAGTTTGCTTTTCATTTACATCTACTGTCAAGTATTCTTTCTCATTTAAAATTTTCAAAATAAGATCATCTTTATCCTGAAGCATATTAACAAACTCATCTCTTTCTAATGATAATTTAGAAATGAACTTCGATTTTTCATCTATTTCTGTAGCTAGTGTGATTTTTTCATTTGCGCTGTCTAATAATATTGCCTCTTTTTCCTTTAATTCTTCTTCTAACTGGGTTCTCTTACTTGTTATTTCTGAAATAATTATCAATTTCTCATTCACTTGATTTTTTAAACACGTTCTCTCATTAATCAACTCTGTGATGCAAGATTCCTTTTCAAAAATGTTATTTTCCAGTTCCACTTTACTAACAGAGAGCTCTGAAATGACATCTAATTTGCTGTTAAGCTCTACTTCAAGATTAGAAATTTCATTTCTTAATTCCAATATAATCATTTCCTTTTCATGCAACTTGGCTTCAGTTGATGCTTTATTATCGCTTAACTGCACAAGTTCATTTTGTTTACTGGTTATTTCATCTAGTAACTTATCTCTGTCATTTTTTACATCCATGATTAACATCTCTTTATCTCTTAAACTCTCTTCAAGTGAATTTTTCAAAGATGATAAGGCATTCACAACAGCCTGACTTTCAGCAAATTCCGATGCAAGATGTCTCTTTTCTTTTTCTAATGCCAGAAACGCTCTTTCATGATCATGTAACCCTTTTTCCATTTCTTTTTTTAGAATTTCTAAATCTAAAATAAACGTTTCCTTCTCCTTTAACTGTGAAGTAAGTTGAATTTTCTTTTCCTCCATTTTCAAAATCATCATCGCCTGGTCTTGTAATTTGAGTTCTATCTCTTCTTTTAATGATGACAGTTTAGAAATTTCGGTTAATTTCTCGAAGAGTTTCTCTTCAAGATCCAAATTTTTACTTCTCAGTTCTACAAAACAGCTTTCCTTTTCCTTTAATATATCAATAAGATTTTCTTTCTCTATTGATAACTCTGATATCAAATGCAGCTTGCTAGAAAATTCTGTAAATAAATTTTCTTTTTCAACGGCAACTTCTAGAAGCTTACTCTCCTTTTCCTGCAAACTTCTTATCAGTTCCTTATTACTGGTTGAGAGATCTGAGATAATCATTAATTTTTCATTTAATTCTGTTTTAATTTCATCCAATCTGTTAATTGAGTCCAAATTATCACTTTGCATTTGGGAAATAGTCGTTTGCTTATCAATTAGCTCCGTTGTCAATCTTTCCTTCTCCTTTGTAAGATCTAATATGAGACCATCTTTTTCAGTGACTAAATTCATAGTCTCTTTTTTCAGGTTTCTCAATTCGTGAATTGTACCTTGCTTGCTGCTTAATTCCTCCATGAGACGGGTTTTAACAGATTCTAATTCCTTGATTATTTTTTCTTGCTTGTCCAATTCACCCTTCACCTGTTTTTCCACTGTTAATAGTTCAAGTACAGAATTTTCTTTGCAGTTTAATTCAATCAAAAGATTTTCAATCTTGATTTGAAGCCTTTGAACAATTTCTTCTTTCTCACTTAAGCGTGTTTCATTATCATCTTTTGCATTACGAAGCTCTACAATGACTTTCTCTTTAATTCTTACTTCTTTTAATAAATTCTCTTCTGCAGCTGAGAGAGTTGATACTACATTACTGATATCATCAAATTTTATCTTGAGTTTCATGTGCTCATTTTTTATGTCTGAAAGAAGATTTTTATTGTTTTCTATTTCTGACACAAGCCTCTCATTCTCATTTTGCAATTCTTTAATTATAGTATCTTTCTGCTGCAAAGTCATGAGAAGATTTTCTTTATTCTCTGAAAGCAGCTCTAACATGATGTCCTTGTCCTTTATTGCCATTTTGAGAGTTTTTTGCTGTTGTAATAAATCCTCTGTGGTTTTTACTTCGTCCTCTAATTTACCAGACAGGCTTAATTTTTCGTTTGTGAGATGAAAAACTTCCTCTTTCTTTAAATTAAAATGATGTAGAAGCTCCTCTTTCTCCTTATTTATTACCAAAGTTTTTTCCTTTGCATCATTTAAGTCTTCTAACAAATTAGTACGTTCATCAATTAAATCAGTAATTTCTTTATCTTGTTTATCCAATAATTTTAACAAACCATCTTTTTCCTCAGTAACGTGTAAAATTATGTGCTCTTTTTCTGCCAAATCATTCATAATAATTGCTTTAGTATTCAAGACTTCATTAATTAATGCATCTTTGTCATTTAAATCTTTCATGAGCATATCTTTTTCACCCAGGATTTCAAGTTGAGCTTTTTCTTCCTTCCTCAATTCAAGCAAGAGATTCTCATTATCAACAGTCAGTTGTTCAATTTTATTATCTCTTTCATACAATCCTTCTGTTGCAGTTTTATTTTCTTCTTTAAGATGCAAAATAATTTCCTCATTACTGTGGATTTCATAAACCAAGTTCATCTTATCATTTGAGAGTTCAGCCAACAGAGTTTTCTTCTCTCTCAGGTCTGCTAAACAGACTTCTTTTTCATCTGTGAGTTTAAGAAACTCACACTCTTTATGACTTAAATCATTCAGAATAGAAGTCTTCTCATCCTTCAATTGTGATATAAGTTCATCCTTCTGCTGTAACTGTTCTTGGGCAGACTCAATGTTCAACAGATAATTGTTAGCATTTTTTTCTAAGTCGACTAGCTTTGTCAGGAGAGAAGAATTATCTTCTTGGAGTTTGTTCAATTCTAGTTTCTGTGCATTCAGTTTCTTTGTTAATATGTTGTCACTGATATTCAACTCCTCTAAAAGATTCTCTTTGCACTCAATTTCAGATTTTAAGGTGTCGCACAGAAGTAGATATTCTTCTAATTTATTGGACTTGATCTGTATCTCGGAAACAAATTTCTTTAAGCACAATTCTAATTCTATACTCTTCTCCAATTTAATTGCTAATTGAGATTCCAGATTTTTTATAAAATCATTCAATTCTGCTGTTTTTATATCTCCAGACATCTGCACATTTTTCAGTTGTTCTTCTTTTTCTACTATTAAGCAAGTCAATGTTATGTTTTTCTTTTGTAATGCAAAAACATGCTGGCTTATCATGTTCACTTCTTGCACTAAACTCTCATTAGACTTTAACAAATCATTCATAGCCTCTTCCTTACAATTAAGGGCTGATATCAATTTTTCATTATCATCTTTCAGTTCATGCGATTTCTTTTTAGCGTTTTCTAAATCCGTTATTAATTTTGTGCAAGAATTCTGTAAATCCACTACTTCTTTCTCTTTAACTGAGCATTCCCCCAGAAGCACACCTTTCTCATTTGAGAGATTTTGAAGCTCTTCAGTTAGACTTTTATAAAGATAATTCAATTCCTGAAATTCTTTTTCCAGTCTCATCCAACTTTCTTCTCGATCCTCCAACTGATTTGATTTGTCTATTAAAATTTGAAGACGATCTTCAAGATCACTTTGCTGAAGCTTCCAACTGTGTGAGTCTTCTGCAAGAGCATTTTCTAGTTTGGATAATTCTTCTTTCAGCAGTTTATTACTTTTTTGTAACACATTAACCTCTTGTTTACTTATATTAAGTTTCAGTTTCAGTTTAGCACAAGTATTGTGGCTTTCTTTAAGTTCTTCAGTTTGACCTGTAACTTTATCTTTAAGATGTTGGTTAATTTTGTCTTTTGCTTTCAAATCTTTTTCTTGGTCCAGCAATTTCTGTGATTTTACTTCATTGTTTAAAATAGTTTCTTTTAAAATTTCTTCTTTTGCATGAAGTTTACCTTCAATCTCATTTAAAGATACATGACAATTGGCAAGAGTTTGCTCTATCTCTTCCATTTCTGATGTTAGCTTTTGTATCTTCACTTTCTTTTCTTCTAGGTTCATTGTCAACTCTTTAATTTGAAAATCACTTTCAACAATTTTTTCTTCTTTATAGGATAATAAATTCTCTAAATTTTCCTTTTCCTTTTTATTTTCTTGTAATTTTAAATGAAATTCTTTTAAATCTACGGTGAGATTTTGGTTGCTATAGTCAAGTTCTTTGCATTTTCTCTCAGTTTCTTCTGCACACTTTTTAAGACGTTGATTGGCAATCTCCAATTCATATAATTTGTTCTCTCTTTGGAAGATTTCTTGCTTTAGAGTTTCTTGGATCAACTGCAATTTACTCAGTTTTTCCTTATCTTCTGTAAGTAAATTATTTAAATTCTGATTCAAATTATTTACTGAATTCATCTGGTTAATGGTTATATTCAGTTTATCTTCTAAATTTTGATTAAGATTGGCAAGTTGAGTAAGCTGATTATCAGCATCTTTAAGTTTCTCTTCTAAGATGTGTTTCTGACTATTAACAGCATTTACCTCATTTGTAGTCCTGTTCAATTTTTCTTGTAAACTTAAGTTATGACTACTAAGTTCAATAATCTGATTACTACAGTGTTGCAATTTTTCTTCCAAAATGCGATTCTGGTTATTTCTGTCATTAAGCAGAACCTCAGTGTCATTTAAACTTTTTTCTAAAAGCTGCTTCATACTGTTTAAATCTTTAACTTCGTTAACAGTACTTTGTAACTTGTCTTCTAAACTTAAATCAAGGCTATTAATTTCACTAAGCTGGTTATTATACTGTTGTAGTTTTTCTTCTAAAATAAAATTATGGTTATTTTTTTCATTAAGAAGATCAGTAATTTCATTCAGTCTTCCATTTAATATGTTATTCTGATTAGTTAAATCATTAGCTGCATTGACAGTAGTGTTCAATTTATCTTCTAAACTTTGATTAAGATTACGAAGCTCATTCAGCTGGCTCATATAGTCTTGCAGTTTATTTTCCAAAATGAGATTCTGATTGATTCTTTCATTAAGGAGGCCAGCAGTGTCATTTAACCTTTCTTCTAGGATCTTTTTCTGATTAGTTATAACATTAATCTCATTGGTAATATAATTTAATTTATCATCTAAACTTTGGTTAAGACTATTAAGTTCTTTAAGCTGAATCATACAGTCTTGTAATTTAACTTCCAAAATATGATTCTGATTATTTTTTTCATTAAGAAGGTCAACAGTGTCTCCCAGTCTTTTTTCCAAGACCAGTTTCCAACTAATTATGGCATTAAACTCAATAGCATTATTGTTTATTTTGTTTTGTAAACTTTGGTTAAGACTACAGAGTTCATTAAGCTGAATATTACAGTCTTGCAGTTTTTCTTCCAAAATAGAATTATAATTATTTCTTTCATTAAGCAGGTCATTACTGTCATTCATTCTTCCTTCAAGGCTCAAATTCAAATTTTTAAGTTTATGTATTTGATTACTGATATCTTCTAGTTTCTCTTTTAAAATACGATTCTGTATGTTGCGTTCATTAAGTTTAATGGTGACATCATTCAGCCTTTCTTTTAAGTGCTTGTTCAAATTATTTATTTCATTAATTTGATTATCTGAGCACTTCAGTTTCTCGGCTAATATCTGATTCTGATAGATTCTTTCATTAAGTTCAGTGATTGTGTCATTAAAACTATCTCTTAAGTTTTTATTCTTAATACAAAGTTCACCAAGCCGAATATGTGTACCATAAAGTTTTTCTTCCAAGATTTCATTCTGGGAGTCTCTTTCAATAAGCTGTCTATCAGCACTTTTTAGTCTTCCTTCCAAACTACTTATATATGATTGCAATTCAGAAGTAACTCTATCCTTATTGGTTACTTGAGACTGCAAAACAGTTAGATAGCTTCTAATTTCTTTTTCTTCTGTGTATTTAATTTCAAGATCTTTTTGCAAACTACAAATCACAAGGTCTTTTTCTTCGATTAGTTGTTCCATCTGTTCTTGATGTTTTATAAACCTTTTTTCATTTTGTTTGAACTTTTCCAACAAATCTTCTTTGTTTCTTGTCATTTCAATTAAGGCCGCTTGTTTCTTCTGAGTTTCGATCTCAAGACTTTCAATACTATTGTTCAAGATAGTCACTGCATGTTCTAATTGAGCCATTTTTTTAAGGGTTTCTGATATACTAGCTTTTAAATATGAAACCTCTTGGTTTAGATTTTCATTTGTCAAAAGCAAAGACTGTAATTCTTCACTCTTCTCATCTAATTTTGTTTCCAAGTTGATCTTCGCTGTTTCTAGTAACTGCATGCACTCTTTAGCAGTGTTATATTCAAGATTTAAATTTTCATAATTTGTTTTCAGTTTTCTCTCATTTTCTTCTTTGTTGGCCAAGTCTGAATTCATCATTGAGATCTTTTCCTTTTGTCCCTCCAATTCCTTTTTAATATTCTCCAATTTCTTTAGCTTATTTATTAAGTGATCATTCTTTTTTTTTATTTCACCATTATCCTCTCTCAACTTATTTACTTCATTATCTTTCTTTTTGATATCTGAAGTCAAACGGGTAATCATCTCATGACTCTCTGTCAGTTCCAAACTGAGACTTTTCATTTCACTGACTGTCGTCTTCCACTCTAAATCCAATTCTGTGGTTTCCTTTATTTGTTTTGATAAATTTTTTTTTAAGCTTTCATTTTCATCTAATAAAGATTTTTGTTCTAGAGTCTTTTCTGTTAACTGCAAGTTTATTTTATCTCTGCACTCTGTGGCCATTTGCAATTCCTGCTCTTTAGCAATCAATGTAAACTGGAGTTCTTGCTTTATTTCATTTAATTCAGCAATAAGCTGGTTTTTATTATTTATAATTTCTCCAAACTCATTCTGTAATTTCACACTTTTTTCTTGATACTCACATTTTTCCTTGTAAAAAATCTTATTGTCTTCACCCAATCTTTTCACCTGTTTTTCCATCAGATTCATTTGTAGTTTAACCTCTTCTTTTCCTGACTGTGCAACATCCAAGCTTTCTTCCAAACTGGCAATCCTTTGTAACAGATTTTCTATCTTTGCTTGAAAATTCAAAAGGTCTTTTCCCCGATTCTCTAAGCCTTCCTCAATTTCATTTTTATGACGACAAAGCCCTAAAATTTCAATTTCCAGCATTTCAAGCATCTCCTGAAGAGAGATACCAACAGCATTACATTTTAAAACATTTGAAATTCGAAGTAAATGGTGATTAACAATTTCTTTCATGTTCTTAAGATTATCTAATTCTAAGCTAAGAGAAGAATTCTCCTTCTCCAAGGCACTTAATTGTTTTAAATGTATGCTACAATTATTTATGGCCTCCTCATGTTCACATTTAAGCCTCCCTAATTTTTCATTCAATATCATTTTATGATGGGAAAGAATTTCAATCTCTTCTTTTAATTTTTTTTCTTGTTCTTCATATGCTTGACATTTGGAAGAATATGCATTATTTTCTAATTCAAGTTTTTTCTTTTCAATGCATTCTTTTTCAAAGCTGCTAATTTTCTTCTCCATCTCTGTTTTTATGAAGGTTTCCTTCTCCAATGTCAACATCAAATCCCTTACATGGCAATTCAAAGAATCATTGTCCATTGCAAGTTTTTTTCTTTCACTGGAAGAAAAAATAATTTCATTCTCCATATGTTGATTCTTAATACCCATTTCATTTAATTTTCTGGTCAATGATTCAATCTCTGATTGAAGGTTCTGACAACGAGCTTTCTCAGTTTCATTACTTTTTGTTAATTGTAATACGGTTTCCTCTAAGAGCTCAGCTTTTTGGTTGGATATATTTTCCACGTGTTTTAACACTTGAATTTCCTCTAACCGAGACCTAAGGTCGTTTTTCAACATCACCAACTCGGCAGAAACTTGTTGAAATTTTTCCTCCTGTTCTTTCAAGTGTTCAACTAAGAACCTGTTGTCATTCACAAGGGTTTCCCGGTCTACTTCCAACTCCATTTTCTCAAATTCTGCAGTTTCCATTATCTCCTTCATTTCATGGATGGTGTCCTTTTGTGACTTGATTTGCATCTTGGCCTTTATCAGTTCCTTTCCTTCTTGTTCTCGTTTTCCAGCAAACTTCTGAAAATTAGAATTACTTTTAAAAAATAGTTCTATTAATGGCACATACTCTTTCCAATCACCCAACACAAATGCGCATCTTCACATCTAAAACTATAGAGATTATTTCTGAATGGTCTGTAGAAACTTTCAGGATTTGTTCCAAGGACCTAAACAAGTAGAAAATGTCATATGAAGTTGGGGTCGAAAATAATTCTTCCTTAAATTTTAACCGTTCAAAGGTGTCCTGCAGTAGACGAAATTAACGCTAAAGTGTATAGGAGTTACTAACACCGATTTATTTCTACGATATAACAAGACAATACATTTGTCAAAAAAGATAATGCTGTAACAAAGATTTAACAAAGCAAATGCTACAGTAACAGGTGAAAATGGCCTGTTATTGTAACTTTTCTACTAGAGAACACCTTCAAATCTTAAACTCTAGAAATAGTATTTTGAAAGTTGGACAGACCATTCAGAAACAGTCTGTATATTTTTCAAAGAATGGAAAAAGACTATCTGGAGACTTTTAGCTATATAGCATGTACACTACCCTGTCAAAAGTCATGGGAACACCCTGATTTGAATGAAAATGAGACATTCCTTTGCAATTTCACTGTTGGTATTCTTCCCAGCACTACATAACAGTATGCTATTATGAGATGATGCTTGCGTCAATGCTGTAAGAATGTCTCAAAGAAAAGAGCTTTCAGACTTCCAAAGAGATACAATTGTTGGGTGCCATCTCTGAGGCAAAACTGTTAGAGCGACGACATAGAACTTTGGATCAATGGCGAATGGTTGAATGGAGTGACGAGTCCCGCTACACCATCTGATAATCGGATGGACGGGTTTGGGTATGGCGAACGCTATCTGCCAAGCTGTGTTGTGCCCACAGTGAAGTTCGGTGGAGGGTCGATGATTGTGTGAGGGTGCTTTTCATGGTAATGGATTGGGTGCAATCGTTTCTGTGGACGGACATCTAAACGCAGAGCGTTACCAAGACAATATTCTGGACAAAGCAGCACTCCCATCTCTGGCAGCACTTTGGCAATGGCCCTTTTCTGTTTCAGCACGATAACGCACCTTGTCATGAAGCGAGGGCTGTAGGCACATGGTTTGATGAAAAGGGGTTTTGAGAACTTGACTGGCCTGCCCAGAGCCCCAATCTGAACGCCATCGAACATCTGTGGGATGTGTTGGAATGTCGACTGCGCGCTTGTGTGGAACGCCTGAAATCCGTGATTGAACTGTCCAGGACACTTAGGGCAGAATGGCGCAAATTACCTGTCGAAACGTATAAAAAACTTCTGGACAGTATGCCCCAGAGAGAAGCGGCAAAAGCTGGACCAACAAGATACTAAAATATGTATATTTTTGAGTGTTTCTATTAAAGTGATTGTGCCCCATGACTTTTGATAGGGTAGTGTAGAAGCAATTAAGAATTGTTTTTCCCACTAATATGAATTTCTTGGATTATTTCATAATTATTCGCAGATTCTGCCAAGGCTAATTTACAGAGCTAGTTACTAATTATGGTTTATAGTCCACATGCTGAATAAATTACTTCAGTCAAATCAAAGTGATTTGTGACCACTAATATTAGGTATTCTGTGATACTTTGAAATCGAAGTGTGTTACTTGCTGCATATATGATAAACTTTGATATAGAAATAGACGTTAATTTAAAATACTTAAAGAGTTGAAATATGGAAATTAGGGATGTGATAAAATTAGGCCTTGTTTTAGTGATGAGATTAATGACTTTTGCAGAGTTCAAACATGGATGTGATAGATGCAATGTCAATAAAGTGGGATGGGCGGGGGGGGGGGGGGAAGCATGGAAATTGAAAGACAAGAATAATTAGGTGAAAGTTTTTTACTATCACTTCAATGTTTAATGTTTTTTGGAGATATTTTCCAACATGTTGCCTGACAGCACTAGTAACAGATTCATCAATTCAAAGAGAAGATAATAATTAAACTGAAAAAACTCTTCAAACATATAATTACAATGTCGGAAACGGAAAGAAAAAGTATGATAAGTTTGAATAATTCCTTCAGTTTAATCATCATCTTCCCTTTGAGTTGAATTTCATCAATTTATTTGATGGCTTAATGGTAAGCAAGATTCCCAAGACTTAAGCTGGGAGTCTGCTCTGTCAGTAGAGCTGATTTGTGGCTTCATGAAGTCCATGTGGGCATATCTTAACAGTTTTGCGTTACATAGTTCGCAGTAGCTCAATTGGTAAGAGCGATGCCAGGAAAGACAATTTTATACTCTGTCCGACGAAAGTTCGAAGGGGCATGGCCAGTTAAATTTTAGCTTTCAATTGTTTAGCCATTGTTAGAAAATAAAATTAACAATATCTAACAATTGAAATTTGAATTTTAATTGGACACGCTCATTCAAAGCTTTCGTTGGAAAGTGCATAGTATATTTTTAAGTTTGTATAAATGCTAAAAATGTAATTACGTATATATAATTATGAATATAAATATAATTTTAATTAATTTTGTAGAATGGTCTAGGAGGATTTTATTTATCACACAATACTTCGATGTTATATTGTTTTGTTAAGACATGCATCTGGTTCATCTCATGATTGAGAAAGTTTCTGGCCCCTTTCCAGATATGCATCTTAAGAGACATGAAAAGAATAACAAGCCTTGCCATCCCTAAAAGAGATTAATATGGTTAATTATGTAGTGCCACACCAGTTAAAGTGTTAAGTATACAGTGCACAACAAGTTAACGTGTTAAAAAACTTTCAACCCCCCTTACCCCCCCTTCTTAGTGCTCACTTGCAATTTATAGTGGTGTGGGTACATAATAATTAAATTGAATTAAAGTCTATCCCATATATTTACTTTTCTTTAATAATGATTTGCAATGTAAATCTCAACTCAATCTGTAGTCAATAATAGCACCCAGATATGCGTTTGTTTTCTTTACGTGTCAGGGTCACGTAAGGGTCATTGAACAAGATGGTTTATATAACTGGATAAATTATTTACAGTAGAAAACTTTTCACCTGAAAAAAAGCTTTCTTTTTAATCAAACTTAAACTTGTTTTAAGATGGCATTCACTTTGTTTGCGGTGATATTTAAGATTTAAACAGTGATTGAATTAACATGAGTTATGATGATCGGGTTTGAATTTTAAAGAAAAGAACATTTATATTTTAGTCTAAATTTAGGGGTGCAACCTATACCTGAGAAAATACAGTAAATTGTGACAGCCCCGACGAAGGACTACCACTATAGGCAACACACGTCGACAGACCCTCGCCGAACCACAGTTTTAGACAGATATGAATTCGGAGAAATTGGCCAGAGACCATGTTTAAAAAATAACACTAAATCTAATGTCATATAAGGTTGGATATTACAATTATACATAAAATTGGGGCCCCATGCTATTCATAAGATATACTCCTAAACATGGTAATCCTCACACTGAGTTGACGTGATACAACCATTGATATCAGAAATCAGTTACCACCGTGATATTGCACTTAAGATGTTTCAATACTTAATCTTAGCATCCTCCTTGGTATATTCACATCTCTAAACCGTATAGCGAGCCGAGGAGGGCAGAAGAACTGCCAAATCACAGCACCACTAAACCTGGGAGACCGTCACCTATCTTATCGTAACACAACAACTTGTCTCAGCTTTCGAAAACGTCTGCTTTCGAAAATGTTTGCTGCGACTTTGTCCTCTAAACACAACACCAGGAAGGCACCGAGTGCTCCTTTTAATTGATAGAGGAAGGGCACCGTAACTCCTAATAAACCAAAAACCATTGCTCCCCGAGCAACAAAATTCTACCAGATTGCCGAAGCTATCCCGGGGTTGAGAGGACAGATCTGTTGCATCGACTGCCCCTAATGCTATCGAGCAAAGACGTCCACGTAAGATCTCTCCAAGCCCATCTACATGCGCAGCTCTATTCCACGTGCCAGCTCACCCGTGCTCGTTACAGCATGGCTAGAAATGCTCTACCTTACAATACTTTAAAATACTTCACAAGTAGAGACAGTTCAACTTCTTTTATACTTCTGCAAATTGTGCATGTTTACTCAGTTCGGGAACCGTTTCTTTCGGTTCGACAGGCACACCAACACTGTACAAGAACCAGCTCTGCCAGAACGTCGAGCCTTTACACACATTCAATTAGGATTACGTGTGGGGTCCCGCTGTGAACTCGTCGGAACTCTCAGCCAATTACTACTGGTTGTATCGCACTACAGGCTCCGTTAATCTGTACCAAGGCATCGGCCAGCATCACCAAAATAAAAACGAAAGAATTGCCTCACCAATACGAAATCCTTAAATCCAGGTATATTCATTTGCTACACTGCCATATTACCACAAGGGAAAATACTCAGCAAAAACGTATAATGTTGCATCTCTTATAATGTTTATTCACAGCAAACATTTTCGAAAGCAGAATCACTCATCAAGTTAGTTTTATATCATGAATGCCCAATGAGATTACCACCTTACTTCTCAGACATCCATTGCTACTCTGCCCCAGAAGCTTCTATATGTTTTTTTTACAACAATAGGCAGCATAAGTTATATTCAGACACAAACATGCTGAGAATCTCGGTATCAATTCCCGGAAAAAATGCCCCTCAACAATCACAGGAACACAACAACAAAGCATTATTGAACAAAACAGATAGCTAAGCCAAAAAATCATTTTAACAAATTACAGCAATTAGTAAAAGGTATATCAAAAAATAGCAAATATTAATCTTAAAATTCTAAAAACCAAATGACCCCAAAACTCATAATGACACTGACATTGCATGCCACATAATAATATAATTAAATATAAAATACAAACATTAATTGAATTTTAAATTAAATAAAGATTTATGATATAGAAATAAAGGCTTGCAGGATGGATGATTTTATTAATAAATATCAACGTTTGATCTCTCTGACTATTGGCGAGTAGTTCTACAAAGCTTAGAAATGTTGTTTTTCAATGTTTAGAAGTGGCAATTTTGAACTGCAGGATGAACAGCACACAGACAGACCAAATTTGATGAGCTCCTTAAGAATATCGCGAAGAAGAATCCCGCTACCACAGTGACAGAACTTGACAGAGAACTTCATGTAAGCCACACAACCATCCACTGTCATTCGAAGGCAATTTGGTTTCCACATGCTCTATCTGAAA
Organism: Rhysida immarginata; assembly: GCA_023313115.1. Taxonomy (NCBI): domain Eukaryota; kingdom Metazoa; phylum Arthropoda; class Chilopoda; order Scolopendromorpha; family Scolopendridae; genus Rhysida; species Rhysida immarginata. The sequence goes on along the minus strand of JAHWFO010090671.1, from coordinate 354,196 downwards.
ACAACAGTCAGCAATGACTTGATGCGTACACATCATTTGCGTCTCGTCAAAATCAAAATCCTTTTCTGAACTGGACTGTTATTTTAGACGAAAAATGGATCCTATATAACAATAAGCATAGTCATGATTTTTCCTTTCATTTTTCAATCGAAAAATCATTACCTATGCTTGGAGAGCATCTCCAGTTTAAAATCATTATTATTTATTTAATAAGCATCGTCATCTGTGGTCCTATATAACAACAATAAGCACAACAACCAAGTGTAAGCAAATGTTGATACAGGAATGATCCAATCTCAAATTGTGGTCACAATGTGGGCAGTGCAAAATTGTCCAAGATGTCAAGATAACTTGTTCCTGCTACTGAAACAAATAGACCCAATCAGAACCATGAAAAGAACTTCATTCTGAGATACGCCTTCCTTCTAGAGCCACCTTGTCTCCCCCTGGGCTATTTGCCCATTCATATTCGAAAGTTTTTGTAAACTATTTATGTGTACTACACCCAGGGCTTCACCCACTTAAGGTGTTGCTTACTGTCTGTATGGTGGGATATGAAGGGGGTGTTTCATTTTCTATTCCCACACAATCACATCTTAGTCCACTGCCAACGACTACGCAGATTGAAGAAGGCATTGGAAGAGAAACAACCAGATTTTGTCAATCATAGAGGTGTGCTGTTCCATCAAGTTATCGAAAGTTTTTCAAAGATGGCATTAGGACTTGTCCAAAAAGTAGAAAGGTCCTAAATAATGATGGAAAACATATTTATGATTATTTTACTAGAAATATACGAATTAATATAAATCTCAATTTTTTTCTCATAATTAACCATCAATAAGGTGTGTCCAAAAGGTAAAAAGCTACACACTTTATTTAAAAAAAACAAAACAGTGTACACAACAAAACACAAAAAAACATAAAAAAACTAACTAATAAAATAACCATACAACCACTAGAGAATTGCTAGCTCAAATATCAAACTATTAAATTCCCACTGGGCCCATGTAACTCCCCCCAATTTAAATACGTGACTTGTCACACTGCACGCCCACCAATACTTACTTCAAGAGCCAAAAGTACAACAATCAAGAGGATAACCATAAAAAAATATGTCCATCGGAGAAGTGGCAAGATGTGAAGACATCCCTGCATCAAAGAGTACTACAGCAAATAATGAACAAGCTAAAATAAAGATTATATAAATACAAAAGAAAAAATTGAAACAATATTTTATGAGAGATATATAAAGTATTGTTTGAATTTGTTTCTACTATAGCAAATATCATTCATGACAGTCAGACCTTTGTGTACAAGAAGATGCGTGCTCTATCTATCCTCTTACTACTTTGGGCAAAAGAAATGACATCATGGACAACTGAATGGCAGAAAGTCATCCGGAGTAAGGAAAAGAAACTCAATCTTGATGGCCCAGACGGTGAAAATTTTACTGGCATGAACTGAGATAAGAAAAATATCTACTCAAAATGTCAACAGAGAGAGAGACAGTGTGATGGTTTGGGGAGCTTTCAGCTAGTATGGAAGAACCACTTTAGCATTCATTTCAGGCAGAATGAATTTGGCGGTGTATTAAAAGATATTGGACAACCACCTTTTGCCAGTTTTAGAATAAATTGGGGGACCTTTCTTGGAAATCCAGCAAGACAAGATAATGCTCCCAAGGAAGGTAAGCAAAGCAGCTGAAGCCCTGAAATCATGTTTTTACCCTTTTATCTCACTTTTTACCCCCCTCCCCAATTTTTTAAATCTTCTTATTACGTAGTATTTAGAAAGTGTAAAGGAGCTCTATCTTCTTTCGTTTCCTCATCATTTCCAATCGAATAATATATCACATGCCATAGGTTGCCATAGTTCTAAAGACCGGTAACTGCCACCACCACAATTACGAC
>JAHWFO010090671.1:319909-346939 GCA_023313115.1 Rhysida immarginata | reverse complement strand
CAAAAAAAGTTGTTAGGTGAAGTAATTTTCCTTTTAGTGCCTTACATGAGTGGAATTTATTGCCAGATAAATTAAGAATATTATGTATTGATTGTAATGACATAAGATGTGTTAACCAGTGTAATCATTAAATATTGGTGTAAGGGAATATGTTTTTAATAGTAGATAAGTTTTATTTATTTTTTGTACGTATCACTGAGTGGTGAATAAAGAATAATATCAATATCAACCTTGACTGAATAATTATGTAAGTAATAGTGAATTATTTGATAAAGATATGTAGCTGAAAGACAGGACAGGCATATTTCTGAAGATAAAACTGATGGTGGGGGAGTGTTAATTGCTTTAAATTCAATTTTACACATATAAGATTATATTTGGACATTAATAAATATCAATTTATCGATTATGTTCCTTTTGTTAGTGAAATTTAATAACTTTAGATTTATAATTGGTGTTATTTATATTCCCCCATATACAAATATAAGCGACTATCAATTAGAAACTAAATAAAATGAAGTCGGTCTGTAGTCGAGATTGTTTGATTGTAAAATTGCTGTCTTGTTCCTATGTGAAGAATGTGAAAGAGAAGTGTCAGAAATGAAAGATGATAAAGTTTCCACGAAGAGGATTAAAATATTTTAAACATTAATTTAAAAAAATGATATTGGACAGATACCATTCGACTAGTCAATTTTTGAGAAGCCACGCAATTATAGGACGGTCTAACGCAATGCAAGTCTGACGGTGGAAGGATACGATGTTGTGCACTATGCTGACCGGTAAACGACGTCATTCCGTGACGTCACTCTCGCCTGAAGCTGAGACAGGGCATAGTTTTGTTTGAAGTTCATCAGATTGAAGTTCGTTTGAAGTTGCCCCACCTCCCTATTGTACTTGCAGTGTGAAGCATTAACCTCTTGTATACACTCACGTGCCAAAAGTCATGGGATAGCAGTGGACTATTTTTCAAGTGGCAGTAGCATCATGTGCAAACAGTATAAATATGCAAATCAGTGTCAGTAGGTTTAGTTACACTGTCTTGAGTAAGGGGTGAGGTGTTCAGTGTGACAAAGGCTACACGACGAGAGCTTTCAACGTGGCCTGTTTTGTGGAGCACAACGTATGAGCCATTCAATATCAGAAGTGGCTTAAGAATTCAACATCCCACAGTCCACAATTTCAAGAGTCTACCAAGAATACCAACTTGACGGAATTACCTCCCACCATGGACAACGCAGTGGTCGACCTTCTCCATGAACGGGTCCAACAGCATCCGAATAGGATGGTCACTGCTAACAGACAACTGAAACTACGCCAGATGACATCAGATTTTAACCAGGGTGATTATTAGAGCTGTATCGATGCGAACTGTGCAACGAAATCTGGTGTCCACAGGATATGGAAGCAGAAGACCCACAAGGGTGCCCTTGCTAACAACAAGACATCGTCAGCAATGTCTCTTCTGGGTCCATGAACAGATTGACTGGACCCTTGACAACTGGAAACATGTGACCTGGTCTGATGAGTCTCGATTCCAGCTGATACAAGCTGATGGTAGGGCTTGAGTATGGCGCAGACCCGATGAAGACCATGGACCCAAGTTGTCAAGCATGAACTGTACAAGCCGGTGGTGGCTCCGTAATGGGCAATTGTGAGAGGCTCTTTAGTCGGAATGGTTGGCAATATCTTCAGATGTGTTCAACCGAATTGTGGAATCAATGCCACATCGCATTGTGGCACTTCAGTAGATTACAGTAGTTCCCACATATTATTTTTGTGCTATCCCATGACTTTTGGCATGTGAGTGTATAATATACAGGGTGAGTCAAAAGTCTGTTACCCCTTCCTACCTTGGATACCAATGTAGTTACGCAAATTTTAATATAGGGAATGAATAGGGACTTGAGGGTCCTATCTGATGGAGCACCTTTCATCATCTCAAATATGCAAATTAGGACATATCCAAGTTCTATCTCGAAAACCAATTGCACATTAGTTCAATATCAAATTCAAGACAAAACAACTGGTTTCTCTGTCACCTAGATGATGATCAAAACTTCGCGAACGGACATGATAAATGTGCCACAATGAAGCCCAGTTTTCCCAAGATGGATACGTCAACAAACACAATCTTCATTACTGGGCAGAAGAAAATCATCGATGGCTGCGAGAAGCAACACATCAAGTGTATTGGAAGATAAGTGTGTACAATGGCTCCATTTTGGGACCATACTTTTACATCGGAACTCTCACAGCAGAAGGCTACAGGGACGAGATCACCTGTGGCATAGTGGCAGATTTTGTTGATGCTCTGCCACTAGCCTCTTATCAGCACATGTGGTATCAGCATGATGGCGTCCTAGCACATTTTGGATTACATACACCTGAATATCTGAGATGTCCACAGGTGGAAGGATTGGCCGAGGACAGCCAGTTCAGTGGCTGCCACGCTCGCCTTATCTGACGCCACTTGATTTTTTTCTTGTGCGGTTACATCAAGGAAAAAGTTTTATTCCACGCAAACCACCTCGCAAGAGAATCTGCAAGAAGGAACTCAGGAAGCATGCAGGACAATAGCAACGCCACCTGTGTTGATGTGATGGCATCGTTGAAATGTCGTATAGAATTATGCTATGGTGCAAGTGGACATCACATTGAACACTATCTGGACTGATGGAAAGACTTACATTGTATCAGATGACTGTTTGTAAGGAACAAACAGTAGAAAAGCCAACTGTCCTATTGTAGAGCTTGCAATGAGGATTGTGGGTGATTCGCTCATGGGATTTTGGTGGACATTTTTTTGTTTTGTTTGGAATTTACTGTTGAAAACCAATGTAGGCCATTCCACCTTTTGGAAGGATTAGTTCCATATTTAGCACTTTGAACAAATGTCTCTAAATCAGTTGTACGAAATTCAAACCCGCAAATGAAAACCAAATAACCACTCATAACATAGTGATGCAAGTACCTTGCAACATCTCTGGGCAAGCAAACAAAACTTCAGAATGCACCCTTCACTATGTAAAGTAGAGTGGCGATATAAATTATTTTGTTGCCGAGATAGGGACTTTTAAAGTTGGTATCTTCTGTGAACATCGTGTACCCTATCACTTAGCTTGTACGGACACATAAGAGTCCACACATTCTGCAGCATCTCTATGTTAAGTGGCCTTTAATGCTGGGACAACATAAATTTTAAGAGGCTTTCTTGAAGGGACAAACCTCTGTTGTGGTTTGGTTTGGTTTGTTTGGTATTAACGCCCTTTTCAACTGCTATGGTCATTTCAAGACGGCATTATAAGGGCCACAAATTTTGCCTCGCATGGGCTCTGTAACGTGCAGCCAGCAAACGACTACACGAGACCAACGGCTTTACTTCCCTTCCGAAGAAAGTGCGTGATCTCAGGATTTTCCCCCCGAAAAAAATCCTCGTCGTCCTCGGCCAGGGTCGAACCCGCATCCTCAGGCATCAGAGGCGATCACGCAACCCGAGCCACCGAGGCCGATCCTTTGTTGTGGAGAACAATTATATTTTCCAATGATAATTTCACAAAGAGGAAGCAGAAAGGATCCCATTTTCCACTTCTGACGGTTCTGGTACAGCCATGGTACCACTAGCTTATTGTTGTATCCTAACTGCATATGGCAGAAAACTTGACTGCCTACTTCACTGTATGAAGATCACCAAGGAAAGAAGTATTTTCTGTCAACACACTTCGCAACTTGCAGAAAGTACTGTGGTGTTCATACATAATGTGTTTTCCAATTTCATCTACAATAACTTCGTCTCAGGTAATGTTTCATTTCCTGTGAAATACTAATAGAAGTTTGAATAAAATGCAGACCAGATTACATTTTTATCAACATCAAGATAAACTTTTTTACTGAAATTCCAAAATCGTTACCTAGAGAGATCTATTCTGCTGTGGCACTGTAATTGTCCCTAATTGTGGAACTTCAAACGTCTGGCACTATTTTACCAGCAGGGCCAAAGTTTGTTTTCTCAAGAATTTCGTCAACTGTCTTATCGTTAAATCTAAAGTGTGATCCAAAAACGATTGCAATTTAGTTCCACGAAGACATGAGACAAAGGTGCCATTCTCCTTTCAACACGTTTATTATCACTTCTGCCTAGAGCATTTGTCGCAAGTTTCCTGCCATAATTTTTTCATTTCGCCTACCCCATTTTTCGTTTTTCTTCTTCTTATTTTTATTTCTAGCCCCCAATTATTTTCTTATGCACTCCTTATATTTTTCCACATGATTTTTCCTGCTGCCTATTTTTGTTTTTATCCCCATTAAAATAATGAGAAAATTATCTTGTTCCTTTCCAATTTATAAAGGTGACTTTTTTCTAAATTATTTACAAAATACATTTTCTTTTCACTAGTAAAGTCTAATAACTTAAACAAGGGCAAGGGCATGTGATCTTAATGAAATGAACATAAGAAAGGGCAAAGATTAGGAACTTTATCCTAGGTGCAAACATTTGATTTTGAACTTAAGAAACTGACTCATCTTCAGCAAACTGGCAAACCATCTTATGGGCGTTTGCGGGGAAAAACCACATGACCCAAATGGGTTGTGAAATAAAAATCAAGTAACTTTCAATATGATAAAACTGATTTTCTAGCCGTTTGTTGTGACGTCACACTTACGGAAAGTCCCCCATGTCATGCTAAGTCATATTTTGCATACCCCCTTCCTTGAACGTCACTATGTCAAAAAAACTATAAAAAAACCCACTATGAGCAGTAATAATATTAATTCAAATAGAATTTCTGTTATCTACAGCAAAAGACTAAACTCAATTTTATAGAATCACATAAATGGGATCCAAATTCAAACACTTTAAAAGTTTTAGGCAGCCCCAAGGATAAAATACAAATTTTAGAGCAATCAGGTATTTATGAAATTGGCTGTAATCAATGCCCCAAACAGGGAGCAAACTGAATGTACTTTTAAGAAATTAATGAAACAATGCTACCTTGACAGAAAACTAATGGTCTGTAATGGGCCAAGAATATTTGTGGAAGTGATTGAGACTGTCAAGAAATTTGAAATGATAGATAAATGAGGGCAGAGAATAGAACTATGTCGAGGAGCAATTGGGAACGGAATTTAAAGAAAGAAATCACCGAATTGGAACAGAGTATGGCAGAAGCGCTAAATTTAATTGAAACACACGATTCGAGCAAAGCAAAAAATAGAAATATCAATAAAGCGGAAGAAGAAACGAAGGAGACTCAGAGTTTAAAAATGGGAATTTGAAAGAGTCTAGTGAAGCAAGAAGTAGAAAAAAAGAGAAAGAAGTCTTAAGGGAGAGTGTAAGGAGATTAGAAAGAAATGATAACAGAACACGCCTTATCAATAATGCATTTGGGTCAATTATCCATTTTAAATAAAAAGACGTCAAATACCGTATGAAATTGCCCCGAAAATAATTTAAACTAACAAAGGTTATGGAGCCAATACATGCACTCGCTTGTACACACCTCTAGCAGCGATGCACTGTTTCAGCGCAAGTGTAGGTGATCATACCGGTGGCGAATGTCATCTTGGGGTACGTCTGCCCAGGCCTGGTGAACCTGCTGTGTCAGTTCATGGAGATTGCAGGGTGATCGTAAACGACGTTCGACACGTGCTCAATTGGCAATAGGTCTGGGGACCTTGCAGGCCATGGCAGGCAGTTGACATCATGCAAACATGCCAAGCTCATATTTGCAATGTGCGGCCTGGAGTTATCCTGATGAAAGACTGCACCGGGTATGGTGTGCAGAAAGGGCAGTAATAAGGGCTGCAGAATGTCTGTGACGCCTTAAATTGTGACCACAGGTGTTCTGGTATCGTAGCTGATGGCACCCCAGACCATGATCCCAGGTGTAGGTATCAGATGGCGATACCGGATGCATTGTTCATTGACACATTCCAATGGTCTGTGCCACACCCGTCTGCCTCTGTCATCACTGTCCAAACAATAGCGGGATTCGTCGTTGAAGACCACTTGGCACCATTCCATTCGCCAGCCCACTCTTTCATGACACCATTGCAGTCGTATCGCGCAGTGCTCAGGTGTCAAAGGAAGACAACAATGGACGCCCGGCAGATACTGTGGCAGCGTGTAACCAGCATGCTATAGTCGCTATTGACACTGGAGCACTACCAGGAATAGTAATGTTGTCACGCAGTTGCCGCAGACTGATGGTTCTGTCCACTAATGCTGTTCTCGGTATTCTCCTATCGGTACAAGCTGACGTGCATGTATTCTCCCAAGACCGGTCTACTTGCATGTGTGCCTTCCTCTTGCCATTGCTTACATTCACGAGGTAGTTGTTTCCTCCCTATTGCAAAGAACGTCTTGCATATGTGTCAACTGATGAGCCTATACAGGCACTTGAACACCCGGTATAAACCCAAATAGTCATGTCCCATGAGCATGCATCTAATCGTTTACTAGTCAGAGGTAAGACGAACCCACCCCCCTAACTAAATATGGATAAGGTCGGATAACTCCTTGTTGGTGGGGCAATTTCATTGCAAAGCAGTGTATTTTTCTGTGAAAGATTTAAACTCTGGATATTTCTAGCTACCTTTGGCCCCCCACATTTCATTCCAAACTCTTTGGGGTAAATTTCAGTTACCCCAATGGGCAACAAATTCTGCTGGAACCTTTCAACCATTTATGACACACTTGGTTCAGGAAAGATTGGGGCAGGTAGTATACAGTCTCCAAGATGACATCCTGGTGTACAGAAAAACATCTGAGGAACTCTTAGAATTATTGCAATGGCTTTCCAGTAAGTGTCAAGCAAAGAAACTCGTACTGAAGCCCTCGAAGTGTTTCTGAGTTAAGGTATCTCAGACATCGTATCTGGCAAAAGTATTCTACCTGAGCCCAGAAATGTTGCAAGCATAAAGGAAGTGCAATGTCCAAGGAATGTGACTTAAGTCATTTACTGGAGCCGTAAATTTTTCTCTTCCTTTCCTACAAGATTTGTCTTGGCTTTTAACACCTCTGACAAATTTAACAAAGAAAGGCGCAAGATTCCACTGGACTATCGAGTATCATGAGGCATTTGAGAAGGTGAAGGAAATGCTAGCCAACCCTCCATTGCTGTCATCACCCGACTTCAATAAACCCTTCCTGTTTACTGACACATCAGCCAAAGCGATTGGTGCGGCACTGCAGCAACAATATGAAGATGGCATGAAACCAGTGGCCTATCACAGTTACAAACCTAATGAAGCTCAAGTAAGATACCGTGTCATCGAGAAGGTGTTACAAATATGTCATACTTGCATAACCCTAGCATTAAAAAAATTCCACCACATAATTTTAGGTTTTAAGCTGGTCGTGCTACCTGAACATAAACTACTGTCCTTCTAGACCACCATTTCCTATTCAAATCAGACTTCTAAGGTGGTCCAGCAAAACGATCTCCATGGTAAACATACACGGCTTTGCAATGAAATTGCCCCACCAACAAGGAGTTATCCGATCTTATCCATATTTAGTGGCGGGGTTGTCTACCTCCGACTAGTAAATGATTAACGAAAAAAATAGAGGCTTTACAATACTGCATTATAAAAATGATTAGATGCATGCTCTCGGGACATGACTATTTGGGTTGATACAAGGTGTCTGGCTGCCTGTATAGGCTCATCAGTTGACACCTGTGCAAGACGATCCTTGCAGAAGGGAGGAAGCGACTGCCTCGTCAACAGTACTATAATCGACAACTGTCTCAATGCCACAACGACGCCGAAGACCGTTCACGCAATTAACGGACTTTGAACGAGGCCAGATGATTGGCCTCTCCGAGGCTGGATTGTCAACCAGAAAGATTGCTGTCCATGTGTCGCGCAATACAAGGACGGTAGGCAATAGCGAAAGGAAGGCACATGCCAGAAGGCCAAGCTCTGGGTCCCAGTGAAGCACATCAGAACGTTCCAATAGGTGGATACTGCGAACAGCGCTAGCGGACAGAATCATCACCTTGCGGCAACTGCGCGACACTATCACTATTCCCAGTGCTGCCGACACCTCATTCCAGTGAAGTCATAATTTAGTGCTTATTATTGGTAGAAATACGATTATCAATGCCTTTTTATGATGTTGTAACAATGTATGAATTTTCAGTGCACAGGCTTTCTTTTTAGGAGGTGTTGGTACTGCTCCAGTGTCTTTGCCGCCATTGACACTGGCAGACTATTGCCGCCATTGACACTGGCGGACTATTGCCGCCATTGACACTGGCGGACTATTGCCACCATATTGCAATTCTTATCGGCCACTTATCGACCATTCTTAATTTACATATTTTTTTAATTTTACTTGTATAATATTATTATTATAAATTTTCTTGTATTTATTTTAATTTGTATAATACTACTATTATGAATATTTTCATCTGTATCCTTTGTAAGATTTTTGAATAACTTTCAATGGAGGCCACGTCTATTGTAATTCCACCAATCATGGGTGGATTAGTCACTAATGGTGACACGTCTCCAGTGATTGGTGGAAAGTGGCTATATAACAAAGTGCTGTAACCCACGCTAGTTTTGTAGTGATCATAGTTCCTGATGATGAGATTTCCTCGAAACGCGTTGAACAATTAAAAACCGCTACCATATCGCTATTTCCAGACCTTTATTTCTTCAGTACTTAAAAATAAACACATGAAAATGCTTAGAATTAATACAGTAAAAATTCTTAATGAAAATTCGAAAAAAATCTTTTTAAAGGCTCACAATGGTGCTGGACCTCTCCAAGGATGCCACTGCTAGTCTAAATAATTTCTGACTCACGTAATCTTACCTCAGATGTATACTTAGTGTTGTTGCAATTTCCACTCTTCTCTCGATGTGTTGAAGCAAAACTTGGCCATTCATCACTTTGTGCAGTCTAGCAGTCGCCGATTCTTCTATTTACTTGCTTCCCATTTGCTCAATACATCACAGAGCTAAAGGAGTGCTTCCTCTGTCGTCTTTCCACTCTTTCTCAATAGTCTGCTAACTCTCCATTATCTCCAGTTACTGATCATTTTTAAAGATTTTCAAGAAATTGTTAAGTACTAAGAACTCTCTTTTCTTAGAAAAGCCTGAATAACAGGAAATCTATGCATTGTTACAAATTGAAACTTATCCATATTACATCATCATTTTATGTTCATTTTTATAATTCTTGGAAAGATTGCTTTAACATTACATCGTCATTTTGTGCTCATTGTTATTGGTGAATTGCGCGTTGATACCATTGTTGATGCGAACACAATGGGCCTATTGTTGCACAAACTTTGCCTTGCATTGTTGGTCATGAGATATTTCTCATTAATATGCCTTGCCATAACCATGAATATCGATTTTTTATCGATATTTATTATTTTTCCGAAATCTGAGGTAGACAGTGACCTTCCTCATGCTTTGAAGGTCAAGTATGCAAAATTTCATGAAGATCGGAATAAAACTGTAGATTTGTATAAAAAACATACAGACAAACAGACCCACCCACAAACATCCTTCTTTATATATATAGATAGATGATTCACAGAAAACAGACCCATACTTTAAAAGTATTATACAAGATATCAAAGAGAAACGGTGTCCAAGAAAATAAAAGGAGATTGGACAGTAGATAAGAAGAGGGTAGGCTTGTATGGATAGAGCCAAATGGGTATTTTGCGAAAGGAGGGGAGGTGAAAACACACGTAATATATGTGTAGGCCAGGAAGCAATGTTGAAGCCAATGAAAATAGCACATTCTAGCCTGCTCTCAGGGCATAAAGGGGTCAATAACATGGTAATATAATTAAGAGAGGATTATTATTGATCCACACCTTATAGGTTTGGTTTGATTACCATTAATGTCCCTTTCAACTTCTATGGTCATATCATGACTGCATTATAGGGGCCGCAAACTTTACCGCACAAGGGTTCTTTAACGTGCAGCCAGCAGATGGCTACACAGGACCAACGGCTTTATTTCCTTTTCGAAGTAGTGTGTGATCTAAGGATTTCCCCCTGAAAAATCCTCGTCGTCCTTGGCCGGGATCGAACCAGAGTACTCAAGCAACAGAGGCGATCACCCCATCACTGAGCCACCAAGGCCAATCGACACTTTTTAGGGACACACAGGAGTTTATTAGGTCTTATGATGTATGTCAGAGAGGAAACTTCACAAGGGTAAAGCCCCATATCAGGAAAGAACCACAGTCCAATATCCATTTCAAAAATTATCCATAGACATAGTTTGGCCCCTAAATGAAGGTGATGAGGGAAACAGTTATATCCTAGTTTGCATGGATGCACTAACTCGTTTCCTGGTTGCCATCACATGACGAGACCAAAAGGCAGATGCAGTTGCCTAAGCATTGTCGCTATGGAATTCCTAGTGAGATCATTAGTAACAGAGGCACGAACTTCACCTCACAGATCTTGAGTAACTAGATCTAGGAATTGAGCAGCACTTCACCACTGCTACAGGCCAAACTCATATGGAATGGCGGAGACACTCAATAAACCGATTTGTAAGATATTATGATGTTTATTTGAAAATAAACCATTTAACTGGGATAAGTGGTTGAAAGCAGCCTTGTTCAGCATAATAACTCTCATTAAAAAAAATACAACAATCCGCTGCCTTTCTGCTTTAGCTTTGACCCTCCTACTCCGTACACTTGAAATAATTGGATGGAGGGAAGGGTGAAGATTCAGGAATATAAATCTGATTTAGTAAAAAGTTACAGGAAGCCTGAAGTTCGGCAATGACGGAAGATAGCGAGAGGAGGAAGCATTTGGATTATAGATATAAGGGACGATGCTTCAGAATGATGGGGTTGGGGATAGGGTATTATTACTAAAAAGGAGTCCGACAAAGAATAAGTTCGCTTACAGTTATGTGGGCCCCTATAGAATTACAGTCAAACCTCAATAGCAGACACCTCTGGGTAAAGAAATTCTATCCGTTATTAAGAGGTGTCCGTAAATGAGAAGAGTCACAATACCTGTATATAGACATGCATGCAATTCTGCCGGGGAATTAAAAAATGTCTATAATTAAGGGATGTCTGCTTTTTAGGGGTGTCCGTTAGGTGAGGTTTCACTGTGTTAAGAAGTAGGGTTAATTTAATTTTGAATTGGAAGGCATTCGCAAAAAGGATCGATATGTTGTACATATTGATAGTCTTAAGCTGAGAATAGAGACAAGCCAAAGCCAAGAATGCATAGCACTCAGGAGGAGAGGGACAGTCAAGATGAAGATGATGAATTTATCGTCCATCCTACCAGTGCAGGACCTGCACTGCATAGAACACCTCAAGTAACGGAGGCAACTTAAGATGAAATGTAGTTTAAAAGGGGGGGGGGGGGAAGGATGCGTCTTTGTTTGCATCACGCTCATGCAGAAGTGCGAATCGTGGTAAGTTAGAGTGCTGTGATAATAAGTGATAATGAGCAGCAAGCATGAGAGAGCCACTCAGAAGAAGCAAACGACTGAACATGTGCGAACTCGAGCAAGAAGTTGAGAAGGAGAATCCCATATGTGGCGGTGAAATGCCCACTTTGGCAAATGTATAAAGACATCAAAACTACACCAAAGTATAACCATAATCATGGAAGGGAAGTAGTGAAACTTCCTTATGCTTATACATTGACATAGAAGAAGAAAATTTTTTATTACTGAAGTTTTAATGCTTATCTGAAACCAATTGTTGTATACATTTCTTTATTAGAGTTAAAAGTATTCTACAAAATTCAGTTTACAATTTTTGATGAGTTATTTGTAGAAAAAGTTGCAATCGAACATTAAAGTGTGCAGTCACTCGAAATTGTCTCCGTGGGAGTTTTGTGAAACTGTGGCGCTGCTGCAGATTTGACTCCGATCGCAGGAATTGTTTTGCAGTTTGGGTCGTTTATTTAATTTCATTTAAAAGATATTGTAGAACAAATATTATTTATTTTTTCTTTGTTATGTAGTTAAATTGTTAATGAAAGCAAGTATATTTAAAAAATAAATTGAATAAAAAAATCAAATAGATGCATAATCATAGTACTCTCATATCATGATTATGGTACACAAAATGTTTCTTTAAATTTATAATTAATTTATTAAAAAATGAACACAGCATGGTAAGATTCTGTAAAAAAAAACTGACGTTTTGGATAAAGTGAAAGTGGTAATAGGGGCTTAGAAGACTGCTTATACAGGGTGTCCGGAATTAAATGGTAAATATTAATACATGTGAGAACATGTATAAAGAAGCATTTTTTATCTATGAACATGGTGTCGCAAGCCAACCCCCACAGAGATACAGAGGGATTAAACTATGTTGCGCTGCTTGATGTTGGCTTTCCGCGAGCGACTAGGCAATGTGGTGCAGCCCACATTGGAGCCTACAGACCTCAATATTCACGGGCTCTTAATATCTGCATCAACGATCCCCTTTGTGTGGGTTCAGGTAGTAAGCTTATTTGTGAAATGTTCTTGATTGTGTAAATGTATGCAAATTAATATGTGTGCAACGACCTCCAGTGATATTTAAGGGATTCAAGGTTTGTGGAGTGACCTGACAGGGGCAGCCATTCGAGCATACATTAACATCTCTTGAAGAGATGTGAGCTGCACCATATTGCCTAATCGCTTGCTGGACGCCAACAATCAGGCAGCGCAACATACTTTAATCCCCCTGTATCTCTGTGGGGGTTGGCTTGCCACACCATGTTCGTAGGAATAAAAATGCTTCTTTATACATATTCTCTCATGTGTATGAATATTTACCATTTATTTCTGGACACCCTGTATACAAGGGCTTTTAGGGGGGGGGGGGGGGAGGGAAGAAAAATGTAGGGAGGGAAAGGCAAAGATACTGTAAGAAGCTGTATAAAGCCCCTTGACAATTTAGAGAATAGTTGGAGGGAGAGGGGAGTGAGGGAAAGGTAATGAAAGAATGTGCCTCTGTGAAGGTTAATGTCATTATAGGGAATTGAATTTCCTGAGAAAAGGACTCGAATTGCTTGCTTTCTTTTTTGTTATGGAAGTTATGAAGAATATAAAGACTAACGTCCTGTAAGGAGTGGCCACGAGAAGTTAAGTGTTTAGCGACTGTATTTTGTTCACCCGGTATTTTGTATTATATTCAGACTAGTTTTTATTTTCTGGCTAGAGAATTGAGGAGAGATGTTTGTAATGCAGCGAAAAGTAAAACGGATAAAAAATTTGCAAAATTGCTCTCTTATTATTTAAACTCTTTCTCTGATTATACTTGAACTGTTATTTATTTCTTAAGAGTTTAATTCTGTTTTAAATTTATTAATAATAAAAGGCAATAAAGTTTAATAAATGCACAATTGAAATTTTATTTTTGATATGTTGTCATTCACTTTAGATGTTATCATTTGGAAATAAAAGTTAACAGGAAAATAAGCTTGGAGCCAAAACAGCAGTGACGCCATCATGCGGTGGAACAGAGAACTACAGAGTTTCACTACTTCCCTTTTATGATTATGGTGTTACTAAGGTATGGTTCATCCTCGCAGACTGAAAAATATGTGCAATATTGTCTATCAGACCTCAGCAACCACCCCAAGACTTGAACTCTTAGATTCTATGGAACTTATTGTTTGAACTGAGTGAACTGCTTTGTTTAATTTTAACATCTTAGTATTTGTGCTCTTCTATAAATACTGTACATATATTTATCACTAAATTATTTCCAAGTGCTTCCGTCTTGTTGAACCTACAACATATTTTACACGTGGTTGGTAACTTATCCCTGTCACACTTTACACATCCTATTTCACTGATAGCAGAATAAAGCAGCTTGAGTTATACAGGGTGTTAATGAATTCCATTGCCAGACTTGGAGATGTGGTAGGGAAGGTCAAAACTAACAACTATTCTGAATACCATTTTACTCACAAAAACGTTCTAAACGAGTTAAAAAGCTGTAAAGATCCTGACCGAACCCTGTAAATGCTGCACTGCATGGCACCCACAGAGCTGTATGCAAATCAGGCAATTAGCAACAAAAGGACTAATTGGAGAATCATGACATGCAGCTCTGGACAATTTATTTGTTCAAATGCAGAAACTGTTATTACAATGTTACCCTGAACAATTACAGCAACTGTTCGAAGTGGCGACCCTGAGCTATGATGCAGGACGTGCATCTTCGTTGCATGTTCTGACGCACTCTCTCAAACACTTCTGGTCTTTGCTGAAGCTCTCTGCAGGCGTCAAAAATTCTTGCTCTCAGCTCGTCAACACTGGCTACTGGAGTAACATAAACCAGGCTTTTCAAATGAACCATAAAAAAAAGTCCAGCAGCACTACATCCAGTGATCTCACTGGCTCGTTCATAGGGCCACCTCTACCTATCCAATGTTGAAGGCAGGTTTGATCAAGAAACTCACGCACGGCCTGGGTAAAATGTGCTGGTGCATCATCATCTGCCATCTGACTTCTGAAGACATCTTCCACCAGTCCAGGCAGGATATCTTGAATAAACGTGAGGTATTGTTCTCCATTCAGGTTTGGAGGTAGTACATGCAGTCAGATAATCTGGTCATGTAGAATTCTAGCCCAAATGTTTACATGAAAGCGTTCCTGATGGCTGGAAATGGCATGATGGTCATGTTCTTCCCAACTATAGGTGTTTTGGCAATTGAACATGCCCTCCTTGGTGAATCGTGCTTCATCCCAAAATAACACAAGTGTGCCGAATGTAAGACTGTTAGTATCACTCTGAAGATACCATTCAGAAAATTCCACACGTGGTTCATTGTCTCCACATCGCAAAGCTTGAACTTTCTGTTTGTGATAGGCATGTTGTCCGTGCTCATCTAGAATGTTAATACAGTCATGCGAGTGATGTCCATATCATGTGCAACTACACAGGTGCTTGTGGATGGGTTATCTGCAAATCTTTGCAGCACTTCCTCTTTGACATGTCGCATTTGCACAGTTCTTGGAGAAACAGTGTTATGCCTGATGGATAGAAATTGTCCCGTTTCCCGTAAGCGCCGGTCAATCGCCACAAACTTTGCATGACAAGGATGTCGTCTACGAGAGAACCTCTCACGGTAAACTCTTGCAGCTTCTCGTGCATTGCTACGAGCCTGGCCGCACAACAGATGCACGTCTGCCATCTCTCCATACGTAAACTCGTGTTGACATCTTTGCATGTCTGGTACTTCAGCTTGTGCATACTTTATGAACTCAGCCAGGTCACACTCGGGAAATTTCATCACCTGTGCATTCTGATTCACCAATTAGTGCTTTCGTTGCTAATTAGTGCAGCATTCACAGGAGTTGGTCGGGATCTTTACACCTTTTTAACTCGTGTACGTTTTTGTGGGAAAAATGATATTTGGAATAGTTGTTAGTTTTAACCTTCCCCACCACCTCCAAGTCTGGCAATGGAATTCATAAACACAAAATATATATATAAATATATATATTTGATGAAATGACTGGAGTGTGGTAATGAATGTACAAGAAAATCAGTTGGCAAGTTTTGACCTAGACTTTTATCATGTGTTGTTGGGGACCATTTTTTTATTTTTTTTTATTTTTTTATTAGTACTTGTAATCCAATACGTCCATCCAGGGCCTGTATGGCTAGAAGCCGACGAGTTCGGTCCCTGGATGAACCTGGATAAACGACTGCTGTATGATGGTCACAGCAGCCAGGGTGGTGAAGATCATGAATCACGGATGGCCACCCATCTAGTGACTAGCCGTGCCTGATGTTGCTTAACATCACATAAGTTGTCTTTCAGTGGAAGCCCACCAGGCCAAGGCCTCCCCCTAGTCTCTAATTATATTTTAAAATATTTTCAAAATCAGATTACTTTAGAATTGTTTATAAAGGCTCAGCAGCAGCATTCCCTTCCCTTCCTGAGGAGTTTACCTACAAGCTCATGCTCGATGAGATTACTGGTGAATGCAGATCTGATTACTTAAATTCTATTCTTTTAATTTATAATTGCATTCTTTTAAATATTTTATGGAGTTAATAGCAATTTTGATATTAAAATACGTATTTACAATTAAAAATATAAAGATAATTTATTCATAGTGTGGATGTTAATGGCCAAGGCACGAATCAGAGTTATGAGAGTTTCTTTGCAGCTCACTTTTGACTGCTTGTCATCTGTCTCTCTCTCTCTCTCTCTCTCTCTCTCTGAGTGTGTGTGTGTGTGTGTGTGTGTGTGTGTGTGTGTGTGTGTGTGTTTTTGTGTGTGTGTCGACGAACGTTGTGTCAACACTCTTCAGCGTTTTCCAATTCTTTTCAGTTGGCTCTCTTCAGGGAGTAGTAGTCTTTATCTGGCTGTGTTCATTCAGTGAGGGGCTTTTAGAAACATGATTTGATTTATTAGTCTTCAACATCAGACGTTGTAAATATAATAATTTTTATTGTTTCCCTAAAACATACTGATAATAATGACAAATATTCTTGGTTATGGAATATGTTATCTTCCATGGCTAATGTAGAAATGACTGCTTAGTTGCCTGGTACATGCTAATAGCTGATTCAAGCAGTAGTGGAACATGCTAAGAACAGCAACTAACTTCTAACTGGCTGACAGATTCGGGTTGCTTCTCACAAACTTGCAGCAGTGATTCTGCTTTTTTTTCCACAAAGTTTTTCACCTTTTATTTTTATATTTAATTAGTTACCTTTGGTTTTTCACACAATGAAACCATCTTTTTTTCTGTAATTCATGCTTTCCTTTTCATTTGCATTAGCCAGGATCATATTTCATAGCAAAGAGACAGTCATCGTACAATCTAATCCCAACAGTCCTCTATGGCAAGATATTACTCTTTAATTAATGACTAACATTGGTTTTTGATGTTCCAATGAAACTCTGTATTGAAACACATGCTGAACTAATAGAATTAAGGATTAACCAGGCAGGGAAGTAAAATACAGAACTAATTTTATTTCTTGACAAGATAATACAGTAATTACAAAGGAGAGAAAAAAAAATTTGATACCAACACATGTTTAGGTTGGTAACAATTTTTTCAATTAATCAAAATTGAATATACGGTATGGCAAATGAAGCATAATAAGGAATACACAATCAAGTACTTGGTTAAGTTCATGCTTGTCAAAGGCGGCTATGAGGAAAAATGACGGGGTACTTACAATTGCAGCAGTCAGTAACTGGTAATATCATCTGGCTGCTTAGAAGACAGAAGACCCTTCATTCTCATCACATCAGGAAAGAGAATGTACCAAAAAAACTGCCTCTAACCCACTTATAATCGTGTCTAACACCACAACATGACACAGCCACAAGGCAGCACCTTCCTCATTGGCTAGTAGACTCCTAGATTGCATAATATTATGAATCCTATGGCCACGAGGCAAGATGAGACATTTAATTAAAGCTTACAATTTTAATAGATAAAATAAGAATTCAATATGCAAAGAGATGAAATCGCATCTACTATCATTCCAGATTTTGATTGCTAATGTCTTAAGTTATGAGGGTCTGATCGGGCCTAACAATTGAAGCACGTGAACAATTACCTCGCACCATCCTATTGCAAAATTGTCTTTCTTGCTTGCCTTTCAAGAAGATGAATCCACTGGTTGAAAGAGATTTTTCTTGAATTACCTTTCTTTCCTTCTTCGCCTCAATCGAATTTCTTTTTTTCCACCTCGCTTGCCCGATCTCTCCAACCATACTGCCTCGTACCTCTCGCCCTCTGGTGGCGTTTTTTTAATATCCTGTTGATCTCCTTTGCTAATGCCGCTAGGGCATGTGACCTGATCAGAACATCACCTTGGGTTTGTTAGTCACACAACACACCTGTCACGAAATATTTACATAATAAAAAATATATAGAATGAAAGAAACATTATCTCTTTCTTGTGATAGAATGCCACATCACACCCACCAAGAGAAAGGACACTAGATTGTTAGACCAGTGTGGTGTAATCTCTGGTAGTTGACACTCTCTCTTGATCTGAGATGATACAGCTGGCTTCTTTGCCAGTCACCTTCACCTTGTCTCACTTCCGTTGGCTCTTGCTCATGCCTGCTGATCAAGACTCCTGAGTGGCACATCAAACCTACTGAGTGTTGTCTCTATTCAACTGTCGTTCCAGATGGCCTTCCTTGTTTATGTCCGATTGGTTCTTCTCAATAAACCTCATCTTTGGCTTTCTGGGTGTCTTTCCTCTTTTGATGGACTGGCACCTAGCACCATGGCATGGTTTAAGGCAGTCCACATGTACCAGCTGCCAGTCCCATTCACGGACACACTCAATAACGTACTTAATATGACAGATGCTCTTAATAATTCTAAAGGCCCCCCCAGAAATCTATATTTGAGTTTATTTTTATTTACCCCTTTCTGTAAGAGCCACACCTGTTGCCCAATCTGGAATATTTTTAGTGTACAACCACAATTTCTTTTAGCAAGACGTTTCCTTTTCTTTTGATCAATATTAATGTTTAATCATTGTCTCACCTCATCCAACCTCGCTACCAACGGGGTCGATAATCCTCCTGGCAGATATTCCCACCTACCAGACCCTCCCAAGATGAAGGTGTATGCCAGTCAAACCCGTCCATTAGAAATGCCAGGGTTTCTTTTGTGTTCTCATTTTCATTAGTGCGAATTAAAAATAAGACAGAATCCAACCATTCATCCCATCTTCTACAATCATTTTTGCACAAAAGCCTTAAGGTCTCCCCAATGCTTTGCTTGAGTCTCTCTACCAGACCGTGGGACGTGGGTATATACGCAGTAGTGAAAGGGATATCAGTCCCTAGGACCCGATATACATTTTTCCTGAAGTCCAAAGTAAATATCGGCCCTCGATCAGATATGATTTCAAATGGAATGCCATATCCACAAATAATTGTGTTTTGCAGGCCTTCAGCTACCATCACAGTGGTTTGGTCAGGTATGGCTATGGGTTCCAGCAACTGAGACACCACATCTACAAAAACTAAAATGTATTTGCTTCTTGAGTCACTTTCTGGAAAAGGACCTATTATGCCCCGAGCCAATTTCTGAAAAGGAAAAGTTGCAGACACACCTTCCTGATCTGGTGCCCTATTTTTATGGAGTTTACATTGCTGGCAAGTGATGCACTGTTTAATGAATGAGTAGTAACATCAACTGTCATAGCAGGCCAAAAGTACCACTGTTTCAAAGCTCTGAGAAATTTAACAACCTATTTGTGACCTGACAAAACATTATCATGAGCTCTTTTTATTAATTCCTTCCTCAACTCTTTGCCCACTCTTTTTTAAACCTCCCTCTTCCTTCCTTTTTGGAACCCTTCCACATCACTAGTCGAGCTTGAACAACAAACCTATCATCTGTTCTTTCTCCATTAAGAATCTCTGGTAATCCTTTCAATGATCTTCTCGTTATTGCACTGTATGATTTCATTCACTTCTATAATCGGAAGGAGAGATAATAAATCTGCCATTCCATTTTCCTTTCCCTTCTCATGTTCCATCCTTATGTTGTATTCTTCCAGTACCATGGACCATCTTAAAAGTCTATGGTTTCTACCACACATGTTTTTGTAAGACAGGGGCTTATGATCACTCTTGACAATAATAGGAAACCCCACAATATTTGCTTAAAATTCATAAGGGCTAGTATAACACTTAACCCTTCCTTTTCCACCGTGCTATAATTAATTTGTGCTCCATTCAATTTTTAACTGTACTATGCAATAGGTTTGAGACATCTCTCCCTCTTCTTATGAAGAGGTGCTCCCACAGCTATATAGGAGGCATCAGTGAATAAGATGAACTCCTTAACCTAATCTGGTGGAACCAACACTGGCTCCTTGCTCAAAATCCCTTTCATATCATCAAATGCCTTTTCACATTCCAGAGACCATTGAAGTCTAGCACCCTTTCTCATTAGATTGGTGATAAGCAGAACTATGTCAGACAAGTTTCCTATGAAGGGCCTACAAAAGTTTATTGTCCCAGCTAACGATCTGACCTCCTTGATGTTGGAAGACAGGGGGACCTCTAGTATGTGTCTCACATTCTTTGGGTCTGAATACAAATCTACAATTTTATTCTGATCTTGATTAAATTTGGCATACTTGATCTTCAAACTATGAGGAAGGTCACTGTCTACCTGAGATTTCGGAAAAAAATAACTATCAATAAAAAAAATCGATATTCATGGATATATTTCAGGCAGAACCCCTTGAGAAGAAATTACGTGATCCAAGTATCTTACAGTTTGACACAAAATGTGCATTTGGAAACCTTCATTATCAAGTTTTTACTTTTATACGTTTTAAATAACCATTCCAGAATTTCAATATGCTCCTCGAAAACTTGAGAATAAATTAGTAGTTCATCCTGAAAGACGATCACTCCATTGCCTAATCTATCGTGGACACCTAGGACATGAAGGCCTGAAAGGCAGGGGGAGAATTTTTACCACCCTGAGGCAGTCTTGTTAGCTGAAACTTGCGCCAGGGTGTTTGAAAAGCGAAGCATTCTCTGAGATACTCTGCCAAGGGGAACTGGAAATACCCTGAGTTTAAATCAATAACAGAAAAATATTTCTGGTGGCTCAACCTCTGAAATATGTCATGGGGCCTTGGCATAGGGAAGTCAAGAGCTTTGGTAACTTCATTAATTTTCCACACATCTAGAGTCATAAGGATGTCTCCATTACTCTTTTTCACAATGTGAATAGGAGAGTTCCAGCATAGTCTGCTAGACTCAATAATCCCTGCTTCCATTGCCTTGTAATATTTATGGGTTATCCGATATTGTTGGGCAAAAATAGGGGTATCTTTGTTAATTGTGAAGTCTACAGTCACATCCTTTAAACCACTTAAAATTTCAACATTTTCCGCAACGCAATCATTAAATTCTTTAATCACTCCTTGTAGCCTATTCCTTTCATATTCATTTAGATTTACCTCACAGTGAATCTCTACTTCAATGTTGTTGCATTATATCACTTTTCAACAACCCCTCATAGCTCCTATGAGATAGGTCCATGCATATGAAACATTTCTACCCTATATTCCTTTCCTCAGTTATAAGATTGGGCCAAACTGATGTATCAACCTTTTTGGTATGACCATTAACTCCTTTTATCTGGTTTTCAATATCTTCCC
Organism: Rhysida immarginata; assembly: GCA_023313115.1. Taxonomy (NCBI): domain Eukaryota; kingdom Metazoa; phylum Arthropoda; class Chilopoda; order Scolopendromorpha; family Scolopendridae; genus Rhysida; species Rhysida immarginata. The sequence goes on along the minus strand of JAHWFO010090671.1, from coordinate 325,796 downwards.
ATCTAATCTTATCTTTAAAAACCTCAGCCCATTGGTAGTCAACAATAGAGATCTACATGCATGTTCATACAAATCAAAGCCGACTTGATCTCCATTGGGTATAGCCCCCTCCCACCCTTCCTGAAATTGGACCAGAATCTACTTCAATTTTTTATGCCACCCATGCTGGTCAACATAAATGGTCGATCCTATTAGAGCCCTCTTTTTTCACAGTTTCGGGCTAAGTGACCCCTTTTGCTGCAGACAAACACCCTATCCCTGGTCCGGCTGTCTTAATGACTCGCATACTGTCTTATAACTTCTTCTCAAGTGAATTTATCTCACCAATTAATGTTCCTATTAGTTCATCCTTTTCTTGCCCTTCACGCTCTATGCTGTGTAAGCTTTTGCATACTTACCCTAGTATTTTTTACATTGCATCCAACCTTTCTTTATTCTTATACTCCTTGGCCTCTGGTATGTTGACCCAACTATGCAATACATACTTTCAGATTCCTGAGATTCTATGGTCTTTTTACTGCCTCATCAAATGAAGTCGGTTTTCTCGGTCATAGTGCTTTAGCAAGATTGGAGAGAAGAGTCATTTGATATCTCTCTAAAAGAAGCTCTTCCCTTCTTGACTTCTCTTCAGGTTTAATTTCAATAATTTTATGAAATAGGTCTTCCAGCCTTGTTGAATATTCCTCCACCCCTTTTCTTTTATTCTGCTCAGCCATATAAAACTCCTTGACCACATCCCTTTTCAGCTTGCATTTACCAAATGCCCTTTTCAATCTATTTACTAATTCATCATACTTTGTTAACTGGTAAAGTTTCAAAACATTCATCTTGCATGCTGCCATTCCCTTACGTGCCATTCCTTGAATACATTAATCTTTATATCCCCTGTCCACTGGGATAGCGTTGAGACACTAACATGGTAACAAATCCCTCTAAATCAATTATCCCGTTTTTCCCTGAAAAAGACGGTATAAGGTGAGTGAAGCCCAACAGCGATGGTACATTTTCGTTATACCCGGTAGCCCCTATGCCATTCATTTTATGAGGACGTTAATACCATTTACCCCTGTCCCAATGTCTCCACCATTCTCTTTCTCCGACTCGTATCCCTGTTTGAGTGATATAGTACGTGTTTCTGAGAAAGGAGTAATATGACCACAAGGTGAGATGAGATTTTCAAAACTTAGAATTTTAATACAGAAAGAATTCTATACAAGAAGGGATTGAAATCGCATCTACTGTAGTTCCAGATTTTAATTGCCTCAAGCTAGTTTATAAAACAAAAAATACTTTTAGCATCTCTAATGTCTTAAGTTTTGAGGGTCTGATCGGATCTAATAATAGAAGCATGTGAACAATTACCTCGAACCATCTTGTTGCAAAATTTTCTTCCTCGCCCCTACTTCTCGCATGAGATTGTTCTATGCCTTCTTATTCTGAAATGCTATAGTAGTGAGAATTTGGCCACCGGCACTGGCTGTGACCTTGAAGACGTTTGCAAGGTCGTTGGGGGGAAGGTGCAAAGGTCCCGTTTCGAAAGGTTAACAAGGTGAAATGTCGAGTATTGAAGTCAAAGTACATCTTTCTACTTGTCAAAAGCCAAATTATGTAAGTTTAGGTTTCGATGTTAAAACTTTTTGTAGCCACCTATTTTCTTGAGAAAATGATTCTTCTTACACAGGGATAAAAAAAATTTAAAAAATTCAATAACTGATACTTTGCTTTAAAATTTTATAATTGTCATCTTGAATACAACAGCTTTCGATTAGTAATTTTTTTGATCAATTAAAAGTAATGTTTTTTTTAAACAATACATTAAAATGTATAATATTAGAGAGTTTAAGTGACACATTAACGTGAAACGCCAATGACGTTTCAGTACATGAATGACGTTGCAGAAACTACACTTCCGCATAAAATCTTCACGTTGACGCGAGTGACGTTTCCATTTAGTCATTTGCGTTGACTGACGAAAAAAACGATTCATTGACCATAGCCTGTAACAATAATCACTGCTTTCTTCTATTGTTGTAGGCTATGCATTAACAATAATATTTCAATTACTTAAATAGGTTATGTAGGGCATTACCTTAAAATGCTGTACATTAAAATAAATAAATACATAAAGCAATCCATATTTCTTTACTTTAACTATTCATAATATTTTGTAATACGGATGAGTAGTGCGTTAATTCATATAACTTTTTAATTTTATTAAAATATTTTAATAATAAATTTTCTATATCAATAACAAATTTTGTCGTAAATAACATCATAAAAAAAATTTTAAATATTGTAAAACATTTCAATTTTTGTCTTAAAAATTATTAGTTGAGAATTCTTTTGAAGGTTTTTATCTTTTGAATATTATTGTATTCCATCTTTATGGGCAATAAATGTATTATTATTATTATTATTATTATTATTATTATTATTAAAATTTATTATCATAAATAAAAATAATTCTTTAATATTTCATATTATCATAAATAACTGTTTAGATTATTGAAATATTATAATATTGAATGAATGAAATCGTGTATTCCTGAAGGGAAATCGAGATCTGAAACTGCTTACGCCACCAAAGCTGGACTGAAATACATAAGTGCGGCTCCCATTGATAATTTAAACCCTTTTTTCAGAAAGTTTATCACTGAATCTTATTAAATTGACTAAGTAACTAATATTTTCATATTTGAGATGGTGTATTTAATACTATGTAACTACAGTGTGGCTCTTTATAATATACGAAAAACGCAATGTGGCTCTTTATAATATATGAAAATCAGGAATACGGCTCTCATTGACTTCAAGCGGGCCCACCCCTGCCCTATTATTTTCCTCCTCTATCTTGAAAGAAAATGGAGTTGGATTTCTTTGTAAGAGCCCTCATTTTTGTTTTGGCAAAATTACATTTTAATCCATTTTTTATACAAGCTGTCAACTTCTCAATGTAGCTCATTTTGTCAACATGCGAGTTGATTTCTTTTGATAATTTTATGTTGTCAGCATAAACAAGATTATTAATTTTTAATTTATATGCAAGCTCATTTATAAATATTATAAATAAATAAGGTCCCAGTGAAGTACTCTCCGAGATTACTATTGTTTGTTTACATCCTTCCTTATGTACAGGGTAGTTATAAAGTAAGTTTGCCTACTCAGAGCCCAATCTAATGAACCAATTGTGATGCAAATTGAAATGTAGGCTTACTCAGACCATGGGGGAGAAAATTCCGGAAAGAAAAAAATTAGTTCAAATTTTCACCGCCAGGTGAAAATGTGGCGCTTTGGAATGACAAATGGGGATTTCAAAACTAGTGTTATTGTTTTAAACAAGCAGGCAAGGTTTTTGTTTGATTATAGCATATATTCGTTCTCAATATCGGCCTTATTAGCAGAAAGATTATGCAAATTAGAAAGTCAATGTACTCAGAATGGAATGGATTGATCCATTCATTCATTATGTTTAGTGAAAAGCTTTCACGAAAGATCATGATTTTAAGCAAGAAAGAAGGCGCACTGTTGGTAAAGTTTTTTTTACCAGAATGATAGCATCAGTCCAGCTGCATTGCGAGCATATCGTCGTCTAAAAGGACTGCAAAAAGGGCCCATGTCAGAAACTAAGTAGCGAAAAATGATAAAGAAATTGGAATCGACTGGTGATTTGGCTGTCGCAATAGGAAGAGGATGGCGCAAGATAGCAGACGAAGTTGAGGACGTGGCTGATGTAGTGGTGGACAGAGCTTCCTCTTCTCAACATTCTGCAACAAGTGTTTGAGCAACAGCACGCGAATTGTCCATCCCTGCTTCAATAATTTGCTTATCACTTTCTGGAGAGGATGATTGTTGATGAACAGTTGCTGTGGAACATTCTATGGTCAGACGAAGCACATTTCATCCTAGAAGAAGCTGTGAACACGCAGAACTGCCGCATATGGTGTGCCTCGCTCCCCCATATCGTACATGAAAAGCCATTGCATTCTGAATACATGACTTGAGTGGTATGGATTTACCGCTGACTTTATTTCAGGCCCCTTTTTCTATGAGGATGTGATACAACGAGGTACTGTAAGATGTTCTGTGACAAGTGCAAGGTGTTGTGAACTTCTTACACAGCATGTGATTCCTGCCTTGCGAGAACGACGATGTTTGGACACCACTGTCTTTAATCAAGATGAAGCACCTCCTCATATTTGTCGACAAGTGCAAGAACTGCTTTGTGCCAACTTTGGAGATGATCGTGTGATCTCCAAGATCAGCATTAGACTTAGAAATTTTCCAGATGTGTGGCCTCCACGTTCTCCGGATTTGAACCCGTGCCATTTTTGGCTCTAGGGATATTTGAAAGATCGGGTCTATCAACAAAGTGTACGGATTGTGCCTGAAAGCCAGCATTAGAAGACATATCTCAGACATTCCCTGGGAGATGCTTCATATAACAATTCATCATGCTGTGCTATGCTTCCAACATGTCATTGATGCAGGTGGTAGACATATTGAACATACGCAAAATCAAACAAAAACCTTGCCTGCTTGTTTAAAACAATAAAACTAGTTTTAAATCTCCTCTTGTTAGTCCGCATCGCCACTTTTCACCTGGTGATGTAAATTTGCACTAAGTTTTTTTTTTCGGAATTCTCTCCCCGATGGACTGAAAAGACTACATTTCAATTTGCATCACAATCGGTTCATTAGATTGTGCTCTAGAGGGCTCTGAGTAGGATAACTTATTTTATAACCACCGTGTATAATAAGGGCGACTCCAATGAAAACCATAAAATTGTCATTAAAATTCCAAATTTTGCCCAACCGTGTTTTAAGTCTGCAGATTCGTTAAAAATGAGTTGTAGGAATATCCGGTAGGTGGCAGAAAAATAGAGACAAGCAAACAACATCACTGCAGCAGTTTAAAGATGGCTGCCCCACTTCAAACATACACGAAAGAAGAACAGCGTTCACTTATCCGATTTTTGAGTAGTGAAAGTGTGAAACCTATTGAATGTCATAGAAGAAGAAATTTTGTCACAGCAGTAAGTTTATGAATGGAGTGTGAAGTTCTAGAATTATAATGACAGCCATGTCAGATGCTCCTCGACCAGGTCAGGCACAATGAGTTGAAGCGTAGAAAATATTGCAACAGTTGAAGCCTTAGGTTAGGAAGCTCCTAACCTAACCCACATGTATGGGCCACTTAACGAGGCAGTGGGTGGAAAGTAACTACATTCAGATGAAGAGGTACAGCACTCGGTGCACGAGTGGCTGCACAGACAACCAAAAGAATTTTTTGTCAAGAGGGATCTATGCACTTTGTAAACGCTGGAAAACCTATATTGAATGTAACGGAGATTATGTAGAAAAATAATACAGTTATATTCACGTTTGCTCAGTAATTAAAACTATAAAAAATGTTCTGCGGTTTTCATTTGACTCACCCTCATATTAATCTTAATTTCAAAATTTCAAGGAATTTCCCTACTACAACAAATCGTTCCAATTTATCTAGGAATTTTTGGTGGGTGACTATGTCAATTACTTCACGGCCTCTCTTCAAAATAAATGCGTATAGTCCATCCAGGCCTGTTGAAGTCCATAAAGGCCAACCGTAATTCCTCTTTCCAGAGGGTAATTAAATACTAAATTAATATTTGAAGACCATTCTTCTTCGTTAATTTCAAGTCCTGAAATATCAAATAACGGAGAAAAATGTTTAGTGAAGTTTTCAGCGATGCCACTTTCACTAAATGTCTGGGTTTCTTCATCGCTACTCATACTAATTGGGGAATAGGTAGATTTGGCATTTCTATAAAATTTCTAAAGTTTATATTATAATTATATATAAAATTCTAAATATTTATCTATATAAATAAATATATATAAAATTCTA
>JAHWFO010090671.1:266383-319899 GCA_023313115.1 Rhysida immarginata | reverse complement strand
AAAATTCTAAATATTTATCTATATAAATAAATATATATAAAATTCTAAATATTTATCTATATAAATAAATATATAAAAAATTCTAAATATTTATCTATATAAATAAATATATATAAAATTCTAAATATTTATCTATATATATAAATATATACAAATATTATTAATATACAGGATCTTTATAATTAAAGTTCCATTTTGACATGGCCATAAAAAAAAAATACTGGACCAAAAGCTATAATACTTGGTGTATTATACAAGAGGGCATGGGGAGTTCATACACATCATAAAAAATTAGTTCAAAAGGTCACCACCAGCATGGAATTGTGCTGTATGCAATATTCGTATACGAAATTAGACACGAAGTCACAGGTTAACAAGTCTTCAATCGTTACTAAAATTAGTTACATGTTGAATGTGGCCTTCACCATTTACTGAAAACATGTTTAATGTGTCAATATTGCATAGAGCGTCATTCCATGCTGGTGGTGACCTTTTGAACTAAATTTTTTTTTGGTGGGTATGAACTTCCCATGCCCTCTTGTATAATATTACCAAATATTATAGCTTCTGGTCCAGTAATTATGTTTTTATGGCCATGTCAAAATGGAATCTTAATTATCAAGACCCTGTATATTCATAATATTTATATATATTTTTTTATACAGATAATTATTTAGAATTTTTGATGTTCAATTTGGCCATTTTCAGGAGTTGAAATAAAAAATCAAACTCGCCTATACGTTAACGTGGGAAAGCAGAGTTTCACGTCGAACTCACCACGTTTTTCCATGAGAGGCAAATGACGAAATGGTAACTTTACTCGCATTGTGCACACAGCTCCGTAAACTCTATGAATCAATGTGAAGTTTTATGCGGAAGTGATGTTCTTGCGACGTCATTCACGTACAAAATGAGGCCAACGAGATAACAAGACCTGGAATCAAATTAGTCACATGAGCAACTGGGTGCTAGCAATATTTTAAGGCTGTACAGAATTAATTTACTGAAGTATCACTGTTAATGCAGAGCCTACAACAATAGAAGAAAGCACTGATCATTAATGCAGGCTGTGGTTTATAAAACAGAAAACACTGATCACGTTATCAAAACATCACACGTTCGAGTTACACTTCACGGGCACTTCACGTGAAACTTAACTTCTACGGGCAAGAGAGAGAGAGAAGAATGTTAGTGGGTTTGTTTGTTTCTTATACAAATCTACAGTATTATTCCGATTTTGATAAAATTTTCCATACTTGATCTTCAAAGCATGAGGAAGGTCCCTGTCTACCTCAGATTTCGAAAATACAAAAATCGATATATATGATGATGCAGGGGAATTTAATAAGAAATATCTCATAACCAACAATGCAAGGCTAAGTTTGTGCAACAATAGGTACCAGCACGCCCCATTCACTTAAAACTATGCAGGGATCAACAATATATATCTCATGACCAACAATGCAAGGCAAAGTTTGTGCAATATAACTAAGGTCCAATTTCTAACAATGTATAGAAATCCTGTTATTCAGGCTTTTGTTAGAATTGAGTGTTCTTAGTATTTAATAAGTTCTTGAAAATCTTTAAAAATGATCAGTAAGTAGAGATAATGAGGAGTTAGCAGACTATTGAGAAAGAGTGGAAAGACGACAGAGGAAGGAATCCTTCAGCTCCGTGCTGAACTGAGCAAAGAAGAAAAGCATGTCAGTAGAAGAATCGGCGACCGCTGGACTACACAAAGTGATGAAGGGCCAAGTTTTGCTTCAAAACATCGAGAGCAGAATGGGAACTGCAACAACATCAAGGGGAACATCTAAAGTAAGATTACGTGATTAACAAATTTAGAGTAGCAGTGGCATACATGGAGAGGTCCATCCATTGTCAGTGTTTAATAAAATTTTAATATCTCCATTTGTTTTTTTAGCGATTTTTTTATATAACTGAAAGTGAAATATTTTTACTTTATTTTTTAGAAGATAAATATAATTTGTTGTTAAATGGGTCACAAATGCATGACAATAGCTAGAAAATCTCCTAATAGGATTTTAATCTCTTTCTCACCCAGCCCTTTGTTAAGATCGAGTTTCGTTCTCGAATTTCTGTTAGGAAAATGCGTTTCGATGAACATTTTTGTTCACGGATGGCACTCAGTCAAGATTACTCAATTTATTAAGGGTTTTTATGATGGTGTTTTTTTTCCAAAGTATTTCTTAATAAAAATAACTTTTAAAGATGAATTAAAGTGTTAAAATATATTAAGTTTGGGGGAGGGTCTAGCCTGGTGTGGTTTCACTGAAACAACTTCTGTGAAGTTAAGCAACATCAGGCACGGCTAGTCACTGGATGGGTGACCATCTGTGATTACGATCTTCAGCCCCCCCCCCCGGCTGCTGTGACCATCATAGAGCAGTCGTTAATCCAGGTTCATCCAGGGATCCAACTCGTCAGCTTCTAGCCATACAGGCCCTGGATGGACGTATTGGATTATCAGTACTAATAAACAAAAACAATAAAATAAAATAAAAAATAGTCATTAACAAATCCTTCATCAGTTATCAACTTTCTTTTTTAGGCAGACATCCAAAATTTCTCTTTCAGGTTCTTTTTTTATGAAGATGAGTCTTCCTCCCTTCATTTAATGCTTTAGTTTTCATTAAGGGATTGTAAAGATTTGTAAAAAATAGTAATACAATACATTTTTTAATATCTGTATTTAAATTTATTCATAAGTTAAATAAAATAATTTTTAAATGTAATTCAATTTTAAATATACATAACTTTTTACAGGGTATTTTTTTATATTCGTTTCAGTTTTATTAAATAATATTCTTATAGAACAGAATATATTACATCGTTTAATACACATCTTTTATCGTGATATGCTGTCAAACAAAAATGATGTACTTTGTTTTATGCATAGTAAATAATGCTCATAATGTACTTCTTGTTTCAGTTTATTTCTTTACATCTTTTCCTGCTTCTTTATGATATGTCCATAGTGAAAGCAATACATTTTTGATTTCAATTCAAAAAAACCTATGATTGGTGCCTGCAATTTCATTTTTAAATTTCCCCAGCACTTGCTTGTTTATGCATGTATTTTCCCTAGGGCCGTGCCCAGAAATTTTTTTTCGGGGGGCTAGCCCAATCCTGCTTGTGGAGGGGGATTCCCCATGTAACAGATTTAGTTGACTTAGTGGCCAATTTCGGGGGGGGGGGGGATGCTGTCACCCCTCCCACCCCCCTGGGTACGGGTCTGAAAATAACTGATGTTTTTGGGGATAATTAGATGTATCAAAATAGTTTTTCCCTATGACATTATAAATGTTTTTGGAGTATATTGGATAAAAAAACTCTTGGGTATCAGTGAAAAGTAGTTGACAGTAATTTTCAAAAACTTTTTCGTAATGAAATTTGTATATTGCCAATTATGAATGATCTAAAATGGATGCTGCTAAATATACTGGTCGATTCAAGATTACGCGATGATGACGCATTTTGAAAAGCATCAACTCATCTTCAATAATTTCAAAATAATCCAATGTTTTTGCTTTAAGTTGTAACGCACGCTTTTCGTTTGGGTTGAATTTAAAACTTGTTTTTTCATAAGTTCTTTAAACTTTTCCTGAATATGGAGTTATTCATTAATTTGAAAGATTTTCTTCAAAGGAACTCTATGTGTCTTGTCTTTTCATTGTATTGATCTCAATGTAAGGATTTATCCATGTTTTTTGACCAAAAGAACGGCACGATGTTTTTTTCAAAATTAATCCATGATGTAGGTAAAATTTTAAGTTCTTATGATAACATACGTACTTTCTTCGAGGTAGAAAGTGTGGAATTAGTTTTTCAGAATTGTTTTTAAGTTTAAACTTTTGGTGTAACTCTTTATTGATGTGAATCATGTAATTTATCAGGGTAAAGTAGATCAACTTCGAGAAAAAAATCCGATGTCTTCAATTTCATCTGATTTGTCAACATCCATATTCTCAAATTCCTGTTGTTCCAACCATTGAACATCAGAGTAAGGAAGAGAAGGCATCATCGCATATCCAAACAGATTCTTCGCATCCACGTAGAACAAGGATGAAGTGGGTTCTTTTTCATATAACCTTCTACGTGCATATTGTCAGCTTTTGCGTAATGTCTAATCATAGAATCCCCTCCTCTAACTGCTCTTCCAAACAACATGTATAGATCTACATCAGTTAAAAGTTGCAAGGTTTCCCCTGTCGTTTTTAATGCTGATTGCCATGATAATCCAGATAATGACAGAAAATGAGCAGGATCGAGTTTGCAATATTCATAACAAGTTGTGCGAAAATGTTGAAAAATTTCACATAAAAGTACATTAATTACAAGTGTCATGATAATCACCTAAATTTTAACATCCAGTTTTCTTCAAACTTTCTTAAGCGTGTGCATAATCTTCATCACACATTTCCCGTCAAGGAAGAATAAAACTCTTATTTTGGAGGTAACAAATTCTCTACAAATTTTTTAAAGTATGTTAAAAACTCCTTTTCGTTTTAACAATTTATGGTTTTCTGGAAATAAGCTTTCTACTAAGGGGAATTTATTTGTAGTTCCTACTAAAGTTTCTAAACTAGGTGAAAGAAATTGACATCTATCTAGAAACTTTAAATGATTAATACATTTTGCTGTATATCTTTCTGTACTTTGCGTTATTACATAAATTTTTGCTTCTCCAAAGTAAGTGAAAGTACATACGATGAAATGTGAATTGTAAGATTTTAGATTATGGAAGAATATGGGTAACGTTTTGTTACATTTATAAAGCAAATTACACTGTTGATAATTTGTTCCACAAAATTAACCTGTGATGTAAAATCAGGAGGAGGGATCACTTTTTCATGTGTGACAATGACCTGCGGATTTGTAATGTTCATATTCTTGTAAATTTAATTTTAGGTGTTTCCGTGGATATTTTTCTTTAAATTTCAATGTAATCCTGCTGTATGTCCTTAAAGAAATGTTCTATAAAGTCATCTCCTCTATAGAGCATTTTTTGAAAACCTTTCCTTCATAGTCTAAATAATGCAACAATATCCACACGGAATATGTTTCAGAGTTTTTTTGCAAGAAACTGCGTTCGTTTGAAGGGCGACATGACTATTTTCATAAAAGACATTTCAAATCACCATACACAATGTATGGAACCATCAATTGGTAATCATATCGTTCATATTTTATTAACAGTCTTGCACTACCCCATTTTTAGAAGGAAAAAGTGATTTCTGTGATAACTCGGGAAACTTTTTTTTGTAAATTAATAAATGATCCTTCAGGGCAGAAAATGTTTGTAATAAATCTGAGATGTTTGTTGGTTTATAGCACTTATTTTATTTACATATTATATATTTCAATATTTTAAAAAATTAATAGAAATCGTTAAATAGTCTCACAGATATGAAATACGCAGTTTCAAAACTTTTTAGAATTTATACATGAAAGTTCACGAAAAAGGAAAATAGTCAAATTTTAGGTGGTTTTATTCATGACAGAAGGGTGAAGAAATTCTTAAAATACATTTTTAAGTTATTTTTCTATGAATTTTCATTTGAGTTTATGTCAAATTCTAATTTCAGCTATCTAACAAACACGTCATTTGATGCTAAAAGTGACGTAGCGACGGGGGTAGCGATTGCAAGGGCTCTGTTTTTTATTGAAATGCTATAATATTTACTAATTCTATTTAAAAATAATTAAGACATCTAAAGCGGTATTTACTGCTGTGGTTTGAATTGGTATTTCCCGTTCTGGACTGCAGTATTGTGTAATGGAAGTGTCAGTGCGCAAGAAATATGAAAATTTTCTCCTTTTATGATCCAGTGCTCTGAGTAAGTCTACAACAACAACAAAAACATCACACCCCTATCCTACAAAAAAGGGTGGGCAGCACACAAAAAAGAAAAAAAAAAAGCGAATTGACCAAATCATACATCGCTAATCAATCGGCGCCACACATTCCGGTCTCTACACACCATCCCAGCTTATTCCACGGTCATTCTCTTCTTCATGCACGCACGTCTCTTGTTTAGGCTCTCAAACCCATACAGCTTCAGATATTCATCCACCTGCTCTCTCCACTCTTTCCTCGGTCTCCATCTTCCTCGCCCGCCATCCACTCTACCAACATACAGTCGTTTCGTCAGTCGTTCCTCATTCATGTGTTCCACATGTCAAAACCACCTCAACATTGACTTTGCCACTGCATCAGCCACACTACGTTGCATTCCACAATCGTCTCTCACTACAACATTTTGAATACAGTCAAGTCTCGTAACTCTAGCTACACCTCTCAGATACCTCATTTCAACTGCACATAGCCGCTTTTTACACACCCAGGTTTCACTCCCATAAATCAGAGTTGGTACCAACAGGCTCTGATAAACAGAAATTTTGGCATTCTTCGATAAACGCTCATTCCTAGCATACTTTTCAAGTGCGCCTACGACCTTCAAACCAGCATTCACTCTCCTTAATATCTCACCACCAATGCTCCCGTCCCTCTCAAACATGCTCTCCAAGTACACAAACTCGTTCACTTGCTCCAAGTTCACCCCGTTCAGCTCAATCATACATCGCGTTTGTTCCTCTTCCCACTGAAAAACAAGTACTTTCGTCTTCTCCACATTTATTCGCATATATTGCCCATTGCACACCTCGTTCATTTTTACCACTAGTGTTCTAAGATCCTCTTCACTCTCCGACAGTATAACAACATCATCAACATACAATAAACAGCACACACTCTCATCGCCCACTTTCACACCCAAGTCATCAATCCCGGCTGCCCTAACACATGCATCCATGAAAATATTAAATAACCACGGGGACATCACTCACCCTTGCCTTACACCTTCCACAATAGCAAACCACTCGGATAAGCCTTTGTTTGTCCTCACACTAGCAGACCTGTTCACATACATTGCCTTCACTGCCCCAAGTAGTCGTTCACTCACACCATAATATCTTAGCACTCTCCAAAGGGCGTTCCTTTTCACTCGATCGTACGCTTTCTCCAAATCAACAACACTTTTTTCCTCACACGGAGATATTTCTCTACAATTACTCTCGGCGAAAAAATTTGATCCATGCATCCTCTTCCACTCTTGAAGTCACCCTGCACATCCCACACTTTCTCATCAGTCACGCTCTTCACTCTATCAATCACAACTTTTCCATAAACCTTCCCCGCTACACTCAACATACTATTTCCTCTATAATTCTTGCAATCACTTCTATCACCCATACCCTTATATATGGTAACAATCATAGCCTTAGTCCAATCTTCGAGAACCACACCACTGAACCAGCAAAACTCACAGAGCTTCCACAACCATTCTACAACTTGCTTTCCACCATACTTTAACATCTCCGTGATCACAACATCTACACCAGGGCCTTTACCACACTTCAGAGCGCTAACTGCATTCAGAACTTCTTTCATACTAATTCCATCTTCTTCTGACTCACTCTCCACTCTCTTCTCCGCTCTACTTTCATTCCAGTCACTTCCATCAGTAACTCCCACAGGCATAAAGAGCTCGGAAAAATATTCCTGCCACCTGCCAACTACATCGGATTCATTCCACAGCATTTTACCATTCTTGTCCTTCACACTACACATATTCCCCTTCTGACCTCCTCTCATATCTCCAACATACTTCCAAAACATTCTCTTGTTCCCTTCAAAGTCATTCTGCAGTTTCTCATCTCTTTCTCTCGCCACTCTCTCCATACTCTCTCTAATCACTTGTGCACACTCTCTCTTACATAATTATACACTATCCATGACAAGAGCGTCGAAATCTCGTCGAGCTTGTTTAACGTCTCCCCCGATCCAGGAGTTCCTTTTCTTTTCCTCATCAGAAAAGTACGTGGATATGTAATGGGGGTAGTTAGACAAGGATTTCGTTCTGGCGGCTCCCATCTTCACCGTCGTATTTCTTCGATGGCGGCCGTCGTTCTAACACTAAATCTTTTCTTTATAACAAAACTTTTGCGCGTATTACGTGTAAACTTTCAACACTGCATTTATGTTCAATGCTATCATTGTTAGTCTATCCATTGTTCCCGACGTTTATGACAATAAATTATCCGTAAATGACGTTTTTTTTTTACACCTTTTATTACATCCACTCCTCTATAGTGGAACTAGGAAGCCAACTTTGGAAAATTAAGAAAATCAGAAGGGAGGGGAGAAAAAGGGGAAGAGAAAGACAGATTTGTAACGCCAAAACTGGCCGTTACAACATGACCATAGGTAGTCAGAATTTAGGGCTTATTATTGGTAGAAACAGGATTATTAATGCATTTTTGTGATGACGTAACAATGCCTTTAATTTTCAGGGCACAGGCTTTCCTTTTAGATGTTCGTTAATTTATTCAAAATGCGGCATGTAAGATGAGCTGTGTTTTTAACTTCTAAGTTAGTTTCCTTATTTTATTTAGTGATATTTATTAATATCCAACATTTTTTGTAAGTGATTACTGTTAAAAATAATAAAAAGATATTAATTTAATAAAATTTAGGTAGGAAAATTATAAGATCAACGCAGTTTTGAAGTTACTTTCGTATCATCCTTTGACGACGGAAAATTAAAAAATAAAGTCAATTACCGTACTGTATAATGAACTGTACATTATATATACTGTATATTAATGTACTGTGATGTATATTATACGCTAGTTTTATTTGAACTTCATCAGCCTGAAGTTCATTTGTTGACCCCCACCCCCCGGCACTAATATTATACTCTTGTATAATACGGTCCCCCAAATTTAGGTTCTTTTTTTAGGCTAAAATTTTTCGCATTATAGTAGAATGAATACGGTAATAGAATACACGCTACAAAACGGTTAACCCGTATAAAAGACACTATTTCTCTCAATAGATGTTAAAAATGTACACTTTCTTGCATTATGCTGCCAGTTCTATATCTCTGCTTTAAGTTTCAAAAATAAACATCCAATTAACAATAATCTTACAAAAAAGCAAAAAAACTTAACGTTCATTAAATTAGAATATTCCTAACCCCTGTTCAAAATAATAGAATATTCCTTAGTTGACGAATGAAATGAAACAAAAATTGCATATATTAGAGAATGAATTACATAACTGCATAAATTAACATTCTGTATCCTATAAAAGCATAGCAGTTTGAACATTTTATAAAAACGTGTGGTCGCAAAGCAGACATATCCTATGGTACGAAAAATGTCATCATTGCTCTTCACAAACTACATCTTAGCCAAAGAAGATAGCTGAATAAGATGAATGTTCACAAGCAACTGTTTCCAGAGTCGTGAAAACGTGTGGAGAAGGTGATCCACAGTCAAACAACCGCCAACATTGTGGACGAAAGCTAAAGACAACACCCCTAGATAAAAGATGGCCGAGAGGTATTATGAGAAACCGTTTCAGAAGCCTCAAGCACATTCATCGGCTATCGACAGCAACTAGAGTTGATGTGTCTCGATCAACAACTTTGAGGCGCATACACAAATTGCAGTTCTCATCATGTGTGCCTAAGGCTAAACCGATTCTATCGGCTAAGCAACGTCGTGCACGGGTGGTATGGTGCAAAAATCAACAACTGTGGGGGGCAAGATGACTGAAATCGTGTGCTATTCAGCAACGAAGCTGTGTTCTGTGTTAGCCATCAGGTTAAAGACCCACGTGTGTGGCGTTTGAAAGAAGAAGACTTCATTAAAGCCTGCTTGAACCGTTCCGTCAAATTTTTCACCTCCGTAATGGTGTGGGGATGCATGTCAGGAGGTGTTGGGGAACTCTGTGTGCTGACAGCTGGAGTTAATTCTGATGTGAATCAGGATATTCTTGAAACCCTCATGTTACCTCTGCAGAAGATTTATATGAAGACAACGATTTCATATTCCAACAAGATGGCGCATCCAGCTACACTTCAAAGTCAACAAAGAATTGGCTCTCTAACAAACACAAACGTACTGCCATGGCCAGCCAATTCGCCAGACTTGAACCCCATAAAATCATATGGGGTATTATGGAAAAGCAACTGCAAATAGAACTTCCAACAATTAAAACTGCACTTATTGCTTGTTTAAGAAAACTTTGGTCTTGCATCACGAAACAACAGTGTGCTAAACTTGTCAGCACACTACCCAATTGATTACAGGATGTAATCGCTGCCCGAGGTGAACCTATTAAATATTAAGCATACTATACAGTATTTGCAGCTGTTATGCTCTGTTTGACGTTGTTTTTGAACGTTGAAGTGTATTATTCTAAAATTTTGAACAGGGGTTAGGTTTATTCTAATTTAATGAATGTTAAGTATTTTTGTTTTTTTGTAAGATTATTGTTAATTTGATGTTTATTTTTGAAACTTAAAGCAGAGACGTAGAGCTGTCAGCATAATACAAGAAAGTGTACATATTTAACAGCTATTGAAAGAAATAAGGAGTCTTTTATACGGGTTAACCGTTTTGTAGCATGTATTCTATTATTTTGGATTGAAGCTGTATAAGAGAACAAGAACAGTTAATTACCCGATTAAATAAGCAGGTAGCTGATATGACAAAAATGAATCCAGCATTACCCGAAATGAATTAATCAAGATTTGCGTAACCATTGTGTATGGTTATTTCTAAGGTCTATTTTTAATATGAAAGGTATTGTAGCTTGGATCTTCTTATGAAATATTTTGATCATTTTATTTGAATTTGTTGGTCAATTTAAAGATTTAGAAATTAGTCGTAAGAACAACTTAAGAACATGTTTAACAGTAAATAGATACTTGGTTAAGGAAATAATAATATTTAGTAATTATGAATTTTAATCTTTGTCATTTATGAGAATGAATTTTGAACTATCTGTGAAAATGGAAATGACTACCAGAGTGTGTTGTTTGGATTTCTACTCAATTGGAAGTTTGCATCATTTTTATAGAACTTGATATCTAATTGAAACTGAGTTTTAACTAAGGTGGGTTTCAGCAACTACCATGATTAATTGGAAAAAATGTACTTATTTAATTATTGATACCATTAAAGGTTTCCTTTTTTTGAGTGTTTTCTAATGACGGGATTACTCATTAAATTGCCATCTGCAGATGTGTCATGTCCGAGTTAAAATAGGAAAATGGTACTACAGAACCTTTGTTGCTTTAACTAATTAGAAGTTTCAATGTGGGATATATAAAACATAGTTGTATTCGATTTTGGGTAGTTGTTAAACTTGGGATTAATTCTTGGGTTAGATTTTTTGTTCAATTCTTATTTTACATATTCCATGATGGCCAATTGTTACAAGATTATACCTTAGCCTTGTTATGAATTGATGAATTAAAGAAGCGGAGAAGGAGAGGTCTCCCTCGCCACCGATGTTTTCACCATATCAGGTTGCAGCTTCGGCTACTGAGACAGCTACAAAGACTAAGTCATCGCAGCTTCAACTACCAGCTCCACCACCATATGCATTTGAGTGACGACTTTGAACTACTCAACAGTGTCAATTCCAACCGAAAATAAAAGACTGCCCTGAATACAGCAGGTAACCAGGTATCTTGAAGAGACTTAACTGTGAACTGAATTCTAAATATTTACGAACTGATTAAACAGTAATACCTGGGCCATCTACATTGATTATGAATCATTGTCAGTAATGTGATTTTGAACAGTTTTCTGATGGAACATTCTTAAATATTTTGAAATTTCTTATTGAACATTTCTTGAATAATGTAGACAGTTGACGTAATATTGGGTTTTCCATTATGTGAACATTTTGAGATTTCCTGTAAGTGAATGAAATTAGATGAATCAGTGAATTTGGACTTGAATGATTCTACATGAATATTATTTGATTAGCTATTTCAATTATAATGATTTACGCTTATTACAGATGAACATTCTTTGAAAAATGAACTGTGGAGAAATCCTGAACTAATCTTTAGTATCGCTGTATAATTTGCATAATCTATATTGAGTTAATATATATGATGTTGTTTAACCTAACTAGAAGATTTTAACTTTCGTTTATACTTTGAATAACTATAATTACTACTTATTCATTTGCAATTTATGTAACTATTATATTTTTGTGACTATGTATTATTTGTTATGGATTTAATAAACTGAATAAGAAGAGAGAGAGAGAGAGAGAGAGAGAGAGATACGAGATTGCCCAGCAAGAAGAAATTGGATTGAATTGAAACAAGAAGGAATTATAGTGGATGACAACCAGAGGTCAACGAACAACAGGTTTGGCTAAGTTTTTGATGAATTCTTTTTGAACCACCATTATTACTTACAAAAGTATTTTCGCAGGATAATTCCTTTTCTCAAAAAAGGGAGGAATGTGGATCTTAACCTTCATTATAACCAGAAAATATAAGCAGATTCAGATTTTAATTTAAGAAGCTCTCATGTGCAGATTTACCGTCTATTTGAAAGAAGACGTTAGAATTATTCTAACGAACAATTGGAACATATATTTTTATGCATCATTAGAAGTTATTCTTATTAAGTTTCTCGTCAGTTTTCAATGTTTTAATCAATTATATTCCTGAGCTATTAGTATTATATGAAGATAATAGACTCTAGTGAACATAAGAAGCATTTTAGAATTTATTATAATACAATCAATTGTCAGTGAAGGAGTAGGTTTCCGTTCTTGTAAGAAGAGATAGAGGATGAGAACGGATGTTTGTCCACCCTGCCTTGGTAGAGCAATGTGAGACATCGTTGGGAGCGACATTCGCTTCTCCTCCAAGTCAAAGGTGCACGAACTGATTTTGGCTGTCACGTTAAATGATTGACATCCGGGAGGAAATGTTTTTTCTCTCGTCTCAACCAATCATAACATTAAAAGTTATTCCAAAAAACCCATACGTCATCAATATGTAATCAACAATAGCAATTAGGGACGTTCTGAAGTGAGAAACGTTTATCAGAAGAAGTAGTCAGTTGCCAGCCAGACGTGGAGAAGAGTAGTGGTCAGTTGCACGCTAGATGCGGAGAGACGGGTAGGGTTGCCAGCCAGATGTAGAAACAAACGGAAGATTTGCCCGTTCAATTGATGATGATAGACGTATTACTAACCAGTTAGAAACAGAAAGAGTGAATGCTTGCACGAGAGGTTCCTGAACAGTGGTCAGATGAGAATGAGCAGAATGCCAGTTTCGAAGCTGCCTGAGTGCAAGAGCCTGATGAGCCACCTTTGTTGTTCCATGAATGAGAAGAACAGTGCGCAATCCAAACCAGCCGTCGTCAACGGAAGCCATTCCGAGGGCCGTGCCTAGATTCACGCCGAGAGCCAGACGAGAGCCGCCGCTGATGCTTAGCCACCGTCCGCCGACGTCGCCACGCCGTTGTACGCACAATCAGCTTTATCACGGCCCAAAGAGGGTAACAATCTTGTGACAATTCTCTCTATATCTCTCACGGCCATCAAAAATTATTATTTTAATATTTAACAGGTGTTAATGTTTAATTTGTTGCCTACCACACTAACAGAAGAGTGAAAGCAATAAGAGTTCACAGGGAATAAGTTGTTATAGCTTACGAAGACAAAAAAGGGGTCTAATTATCATAAGCTATTGTTCACTTAACCAACTGCCTATACCAGCCGGACCTGTGAGCCGGAAAAATCTTAACGTATGTGGAGCGTCGAGCTGATTGGAGTTGCAGAACCACCTTTCAATTAAACAAATAATTTTATAACTTGGTATTTAAGCCACGATTATTTTGCCATTTCCAATTGAGTCCCTTAAGTCACATTTTTTCGTTTAGCAGCATTGATTTGGAATATTTCCGAAGTCCAGGAGGGCGTGTATGCTCTTTTGAAGGCTTCTTTCTTTACTGATAAATGCCTGCGATCAGCCAGTTTAAAATGAACGGATTTTTAAGAGTTGATTTCTTCTTGTACAAATTTAATTCGCCTCCTACTTCCCAAATCATCTCTGTAGAAATTTCGAAACACATGATGCTTATTCGTATTTTTTCGTGCATCCATGGGTGCAATTTTAATGCTAGGCAATTTTTGTGCGCCGACAAATTAGTCACATCCATTAAATCTACAGACAATATTTTGTCTACGTTGTGTACGATAATACGATTCCGAGGAAATTTTCTCCTGACGTATTTATGAAGTGTGTACGTAGGGACAGTACTCAACCAAATTTTATTTCGTTTATCGTAAAGTGTCCATTTTGAAAAGCAGCTCTGTACAAACTATTCACTCCACTGTAGTTTCCAAGGTGGAGGAAGGAGAAAAAATAATTTTTTTTCAAAATTTCGTTTTTAAGGTGTCCCATTCGAATTGATAAGGTTTCTGCTGATTTATGTTTTTAATTTTTTTCTTGATATCTTTGACATCGATCAATGTGTTGCTTTCTGTCCAACCAGGTTCCCTTTCATATTACTTTTCTTTTCCCTAGCTTACAGTCCTAAGCCAATCGTTCTATTTTAAAATCGGGAATAACCTCTCTTTCGTAAATCATTCATTGATCTTCATCCCATGATATTGGTTCAGATCATAAGATTTGTTTTACTGGGGATTTTAAAGGTACATAATCCAATACATTATTGATTGACAATTTTTTAGAGCCTGCTGCTTCTGAATACGTATTAGTACGAGTGGAAGGAGTGTTTCTAGATGTAATGTTCAGATATGCATAACTAGTAAACCATCCTGTGGGTACTGTTAATACAGGAATTCTTCCCTTGTAAGAATCTCGAAAGGTTTCGAATGATCAGGCTTGGGCAAACAAAAGAGCTTCTCTTTTTTTTTTTCATTTAATCAATATGAAATAGAGAAATCCTTATCGATGAAGCACCATCCCTCCGTTCTTCGCATTGTAATGGCTCCTTTTTCTCATCAAAGTAATAGTCTGTGAATTTTTTATATAAATTTAGATATTTCTGAAGTACACAAAAATACAACTTATATTTCGTGTCTTCATCGGTGTACTTTCGTTCCAAGATTGTTTTCATCTCGCTATATACAGCTGACAACTGTTTTTCTAATGGATTATGAAACGAATGTGGAGTTAGAATCATTTTCTTATACATTGTTTTCTATTTTACCGAAAAAAGTCCACCTAACAGTCCTAAAGTCGGAGGAATAAATGCTCTGAGGAGACCTCCACCTTTTTGTATTATGAATTTTGTCTTTATTTTGACTGAATATTTTTTCGATGCGAAACATTTATTGACGTTTAGATACCACATCAAATAGCGCTTCTGTGCATTTGTGAGCGATAATCGATATTTGAACAAGTTGACAAATTTCTGAAAGCAGTTATAATGTCAGGGCACAGAAGCAATGTTTTCTTAACTCTCACAGGAAAGCCAAATTAATATAGCATTTTAATGATGTGAACAGTCCCATTAGGGAACATTGTAATTTACATATAATTACAAATCTTTCAGTGGGCTGTGAGAGTGGTTAAGTTTATGGCTAACACATCAGTGCACAGGTAGTTCGCAGAAACCTATTAGTGGAACATATGGTGGTGTTTTCTTTTTGAAAATGAAAATGAGAGAAAAATGCTACTTCCGGTCTTCACCCTCGCGCTCCATTTTTCATCAACCGACTGTCTATGATCAACGTCACAGCACGACTAGGCTCCACTATCAAACATTAGAGAGAAGCTCTTCCATAGCAATCCCCAATTAAAGTAAATCATGCCTTCCAACTTTTCCGTGTACGTAACAACCTAGCTACTGACAAAAGTTTATCTTTTCATAAGTTTCCTTAATTGGAATTACTAAGAATGTGTGAATAAACTTTTGTCGGAGAGAAAATTGTTGCCCTTCAGCATACCCAAGTATTTGCTCTGCTCATATCAAAACCTCACGATTCACTATCGATAATTTTAAAATCTTTGAACGTGAAGCAGAAAAATTACTTGAATCAGGAAGATCTCCCTACTCTTCGACAGCCAAATATTTTTGGAGTGATGCATGAGCTATATGAACCATTAGCCCTAGAGAAAGCATGCAATAAAAAAAAATATAAGGTGAAAGTTCAAAATAACATACATTTCCCCAAGTGTTTTGTCCAGGCCAGTCACCTTCATTTTTAGATTATTACTGTATCTGCTTCACGTAATAATTCATTTCCACTAATTTCTGTGTATTTCACGCGAGAAAAAAAATAGCTTCATGCTGTCTGATAGAGGCACAACGGCCAAACTGATCGTGGCGCCACGGCAGCATCAGAAAGGAGCTACTACGAGTGGCCCAGCCGACTCAGGAAATTGCAGAACGCTCTTCAGAACTTTGCATTTCCTAAAATCGCACGATTTGCTATCATATATTCTCCCACAATTCTATGCTGAAAAATGGCTTCAATAGTATATTAATCAGTTCGTGTAGTTTATTAATTAACCTTTTAGGGACGACAGAGTGCCTTTTGGCATTTTTACTCGTTTTTATAATATAGTCAGAAATAAAAATTTTTATCTTTTTATTCATTCAGTCTAAGAAAACGAAAATTACTGTATTCTATACAGTAAACCTTTCTCTATAATAATACAGTATAATTAGCTTGGAGAATGAATTATTGTATTTATTATAATTAATTTAAAATGAACTGGCGTGGATGTTACAAACTAAACGTCGATCTCAAATAGCCATTATAAACTTCTTCATTTTAAAATATATTTACTCTCTACTTAGCAAAGACCTGCTTTTTATAAAATTTCGTAGCCTCCTTAATTGTTCCATACACGTTTTTCTGCATAAGTATATATAAAAAATTTTTTATCTTACCTTTGCTTCATCCTTGTAATTTTAGTGACCTCTTTGTCTTTGATTTCGTAAGTTTCAACTTTCGCGCCAAATTGCGAGATTGCTATTGCACGTGGGTATAGGGAACTTTTTTTTATTTTAATTCTCAGAGTCTACTCTTTATTTTACGTATAATGATAATTCATAAAATGAATTTAGAAAATAGAAATAAAGTAAAATGTTGGCGGATTCACAACAATAAGGTGTAACTGCCGCCATGATGACGTCATTTCAGAATGCATTCCGAAATCGGGGGGCCCCCCCCCCCCGGGCCGCTTCAAAGTTCAAACACATCGATGTTTCCAAAACCATTCGATGTTAAATCGATTTTGGAATCGATATAAGATATGTTAAAAAAAACTTTGCCGCTTAAAAGAACTTATAAATTCACTGCTATGAGCGCTGAAACTAGAAAAAACGGTGCTGCCATCTGAGAAGCGTAAGAGACGTATAACAATTAACAACATCGATAATGCAGTAGCAGGAAAAACATCGATGGCAACATCGATACTATAAAATCATCGATGTGTCGATGTTTAACATCGACATCGCGCAGCACTAATGCTTAGAAAGGTTGGAATGTAATTTTGTTTTTATTCGTTTATTGTTTACTTTATAAACAATGAATATTTCATTTTATTTTAGCATATATGCAATTTACAAGCGCAATTTTTTTGTATAAAATGCACATAAAATCACATTCTCAAGAGCTCTCTGGTGGATCGAGGCGGGGCCTGGATTTTGATTGGTTGTAGTTAGATCTACGCGATTACGTCAACTAGCATTAAATTACGTCATGGCGCCAACTTCAAACCCTTGAAATCTCCACATAGTTATGAAAAAAAATTCATAACATTGATAATAAATAAAATTTCTTAATTATTTTTTAATTCTCATACAGACAATGAAATACTTCACATTTTCAGCCTAACTTACTAATTGGAAATAATTTTCGTTTTTTTTCTAAAAATTCATTAAAACAAGATTAATTTTTCTTTACTCATATTTGTATTTTTCAGAGTTATTTTTAAAAATAAATTATGCACATAATATAAAATACACTGTTTCATATAGTGGCCTAAACATCAATAAAAACGATGCAAAAAAAAATTCGCCATAAATAGATATACTTTGGCTAGAAAAAATTTTTGAATAAATTAGCGCAATTTTCCCGTTTTTGATCAAAATTTTCCCGTCCTAAAAGGGTTAATAAGCAGTCAGTATTTGTACTTTTCTGGATTCAGCCGCGTCCATCTCTGCATCAGTCGGGCGAGATACATGAAGGATGATCGCGTCTCAGCAGTTCATAACAGTAAGGTTATTCCAGGGTTTTTGTGTCCCGTTCTCTCTTATACCAGTTTATTATATACAGAGTGATTATAATTAAATTTACGATTTCAAAAATCGATAATTTGAAAACTACTCGTCAGAAGGACCTGATATTTTAGCAGAACAATCGTGAGGCAATGGAATTTTGTTTGGCGAGGGAAAAAAAATAGTTCCAAAATCTGCCGATAGATGGCGCTAGCAGGGTAATGTCAGGGGAAAAAACAAAAAAGGAATCGTGAAACACAGGAATGTTATTAGCCAAAAGGAAACAATAGAGTTCAGGGGTTTACAAAAAATTTATTATAGAACTCAATTTTTTATGGTATTTGCGCTTTTATAAACCACTTTGCAATTGAAATCCTTGCAGATTTTTCTAAAACCTTTGTCTAAATTTACATTAAATGGTAGGACTAAGGAATTTTTAAAATTTTTCTTGCATTTTTGTCCAAGGGTAGTGATCCTGTCTAATTTTAAGTGGGAGTTGATTTTTGATGTTAATTTATCGACTACGTCATAATTAAAACTGTTAAACTTGGCACAGGCTCGGATAAAATTGAATTCCTTTTCCCTAGCCTCATTATTTAGCGGTAAAAGTAGAGCGCGTCTAATTTGGGGATGAAACACCACTAGTTTGTGTGCCATTCAATGGTTAGAATCTTTTGTGATGTAGGCAGGGACAAAGTTTGGCTTTCTTTAGACTTCAAATTGTAGTCTGTTTCCTACTCTCACGATCTTAAGTTCCAGAAACGGGAGAGCATTGTTTTGTTCTATTTCCATAGTAAATTTATGTATGGATTTAGGCCATTTAGGGCTGCAAGGAATTCATTAATATCTTCTTTATAAGAGTCAAAAATACAAAGACGTCGTCGACGTATCTATGCCACATGGATGGAAAGTAGTTGAACATACTGATTGCGACGTTTTCTAATTTCCTGATAAATACGTTGGCTAAAAAGGGACTAATGCTACTGCCCATCGGTGTGCCATTTGACATGCGGTAAAACAGACCATTAAACATGAAGACATTATTAAATACTAAACATCACATAACCATCATGACATCATTAACCAATCTTAACGGGATGTCGTTGTCTTCTAATATTTCTTGAAGGGCTTCTAATGTCTCTGTTAGCGAGATACTAGGGTAGAGGCTTTCAATATCAAAGGATATCAGTTGTTCACCTTCTGCAAGGTGTGAGTCTTTTACGGCCGTACTTAATTCCAGGCTATTCTTCAAAGTAAAATCTTCCCCGGGCAACTTCAGCTTTTTCAAATACGTATCTAACATGTACTTTCCCAGGGTATGTGTTGGGGAATTGATGCCAACAACAATGGGGCGCCATTTGTTACCTGCTTTATGCATCTTAGGGAGACAATATAACCGGGGAACACAAGGGTTACTAGGTACGAACTTTATATTAATATTACAATAGATGAACTTACAGCTTTTTATGTAGTCCTTGGTTTTCTGGATTAACTTTGGCAACGGGTTAATGGAGAATTTCTCCTATGGGCCTTCGTCAAG
The DNA here is from genome assembly GCA_023313115.1 of Rhysida immarginata. Taxonomy (NCBI): domain Eukaryota; kingdom Metazoa; phylum Arthropoda; class Chilopoda; order Scolopendromorpha; family Scolopendridae; genus Rhysida; species Rhysida immarginata. The sequence goes on along the minus strand of JAHWFO010090671.1, from coordinate 300,248 downwards.
CATAGTCTGGACTGAATTCACAGTCGGTTTTATTCACAATTACCAGGCGGTTGGATTTGTCATCTTTTATGTAACAAACAGGTTTCTTCTTAAGCGTCATGAGGGACTTATGAAGTTTTTTGTCTGCTGTGTTCCCGGGGTAAGTTTCCACATTTTTGATGAGTTGTCTGGTGCATAATTCCTTGAAAACTTTGTGTTGACCACCACTAGGTTTACAACCTACGAGTCCTTTTTAAAGTCCTTATGAGCGAATTTTAATCCTTTTGATAGAATGGATTTTACTTCATTCATGAAGATGTGACTGGATTTGTTGAGAACGACGTCGTCTGTGATTTTAACAATGTGGCAATCAAACTTCTTAGTTGCAATTTTTTAAACTTCTTAGCTAAACGTCGATACTTTTTACCTGTTTTGTGGTAATTTACTCTATGAATTTTCCTAAGAAACCTTTCAAATAATACTGGGTATTGCTTAACACTGAGTGCTAAGTGGCGATGGTATCCTTTAACTTCTAGGTCACTTAGCTTTCCAAACACATTACTGATTGTGTGAATAAGAAGCTTGACTTTTATGGAATTGACGTCAAAAATCAACTCCCACTTAAAATTAGACAGGATCACTACCCTTGGACAAAAATGCAAGAAAGATTTTAAAAATTCCTTAGTCCTACCATTTAATGTAAATTTAAACAAGGGTTTTAGAAAAATCTGCAAGGATTTCAATTGCAAAGTGGTTTATAAAAGCGCAAATACCATAAAAAATTATTTGAGTTCTATAAAGGACAAAATCCACATAGATGAAAAAGCAGGGGTATACAAATTGAAATGTGCTTCATGTGATCATTTTTATCTTCGATCCTTCGAAACTTGTTACTTCATTTCGTGAAGTGATCCATTCCATTATTTCATTTTTTTTTCACATGTAGATTGGCAAGTTTTTCGCTTTCAGCTAATCCATTCAATATTAATCAATTCAGATTTTTTAAGCGTTTCAGATCTACACAGTCAGCTGTATTCAGTGGGAAAACGATAGCAGAAACGCGGGCGGAAGTAGTCTTGACTCGGTTGGCCTCCAGAGCGCAGGCGCACTGAAGTCACGCTTAAATTAGGCGAAGGGTTAATAGAAATAAATGAAGACGTCAGTCGCATGAAGACTTCCTCTTTGTGTAATGAAACGCAGTGAGTGACCTTGACGTTTGCTATTTTCGTTTGTTTTATATGAGGGTTGGGGCATAAGTCATGATAACTATTTTTTTTTATGAGAATTGAAGCATGGGTGGAAAATGTGAAATGTACAGATGAAAGGACAAGGAATGGATGAAATGTACGGACGTTTAACAACACGCCAACACTTTGCTTCTCATGTTTATTAAGGTACTTGACAACATTACAGTTTTCATGTTCTGGAATCATGAAGCCTGTAATGTTTCATACGTTTCATGCTTCTGGAAAATTTATTCTGGAACATGATTACAGATTTCATTTTCCAGAATAAGTAACAGAAATCAAAATAGAGATCGGCTGTTTTGATATACGAGCGTTGTTCATCTCCGGTTACATCCACCTTGCATGGCGGTTGACTGAGAACTGATTTAAAATTGCTCTTTGCGCAACATCAGGAACTCACAGAGCCATCTAATGTTGTGGAAACATACTAGCTTCCTTGAGACATGGCATTTTATGATACCATCCCTTAGCTCTGAGGGAAAAAAAATAGTTGCCATGACTTATGCCCTTACCCTCGCATATTCCGCGTTCGATTTGAAATTTTTCATTTATGCCACGTTATTATTTATATCTCGAACTTTCATTTTAAAAAAAGTTGTATATTAGGCTGGAGTTGTCATTTAAATACAAATACAATTGAATTTTTTTTAAAATTGTTGCTTTTCTTTATAGAATACCTTTCGTCACTTATATGAAAGTAGTCAATTTAGATGGTCATTTTGTATTCTATAGCAAAAAAAAAACTCATTATGTTCAACCATTTCAGACCCTATTTTTGTCTTTGCTTGTAAACTGCTAAATATCATGTGCAAATGATAAAAATACAATAATGTAAAATTGCGAATTACGACGATACATTACCCACATACACTCATCACAATGGAGACAAGTGTCATTAAAAATATAATGTAATAAACAGAAAACCTAGAAGTTATATAAATATTAAAAAGTTCTTGCACATAAATTTAAGAGCAGTATACATAAAAATCACATGTCCATTGTAATGGACACGGGAACTGTAAGGGTTAAAAAGAAAATCAAATAACTTTTCTATATTTTGGAAATCTGAAATCAACTTTTTTTTATTGTCCGAAATAATAAGAGGATGTGAATTGGTTAGGCTAATTTTATATTTTTGCTCCTAGTTTTTTAATAATTACGAAGGAAAAAAAAAAACGTTCATGATTAGAACAAATGCACCCTATAGATGTCCTTTTCGAAACCCTTCCCCCATGTTTGTCACCTCCGAAATGAGCATGACACCATGATCCTAATAGGACCCATATGGACCCTAACACAATCACTTTTTTTTCACGTAAAACTGTATAAAAGCGTTACTAACTTCATTAGAAAGTCAAAATCATGTTATCTAAAGTGGATATAGTAAGTAACTTATTTAATTTGTAATAAAATACATATGACTTTATTTAAAAAAAATTGTTTTTCTTTATAGAATATCTTTCGTAACTTATATTTAAGTTGTGTAATGGTCACATAACTGGTTAAACCATTTAATTTAGTTCCTAGTGTGCTGCGATACATCCCTTAATAGAGGAGAGTCATTTCTCTCAGTTTACTACTTTAACCCCACCCTATCTGTTACTTAAAACTACCAATGGGAGGGGTGCAGAAGGACTGTATCTTTTGCCCAAGAAGCTGAATGTTGAATGAGTAATAACCACGCACGACAACAGTATCGAACTAAATATTTACCCTGTGGTTATTTTTAAGCTATATAACAAATCATGTTTAATAATTATATGAACTTATAAGATTGGCTATGATGATCTGTATATCCTCTTTCACCTATAGGGCGTTGAAAATAGAAATTTTAGTTCATCCCTCTTTAAAGTTAACCTTTAAAGTCAAGTTAAAGCAATTACTAATCTTGTTTAAATAGAACACATTTCTTCCGTTACATTTGAAATTCAGCCCAAAACGTGAAAAATTAATTTAGTAACAAAACTATCCACAAATGCAGTGGTTTTCTTTGAAAAAAAAATTAAATCTGAAGTAACTTTTATATAATTTTAAATTACTACGCGACATTTCAGCTTTCCCTGGGAGAGCGTTCATATACAGAGTTCACAGTTAGGTATTTGAATTGTTTCCTTCTCAAATTATCTATACTCGATTATTATATATAATATAATCTAAACAACCCGCGGGTTGCCCCCAACAGGCCGAAGCCCAACACGGGGTTTTCTTTTTGATAATAAAGGACAATCACAAACATCCATGCCCCAAGCGAGATTCGAACCCGCGACTTGCTGGTTGCGAGAGCGTTAAGACCTGTGCCTCAGCGCTCTCGGCCAACAAGCCGGCAATACGTGTTTACTTATAGTCTGAATACCGTTTATTCTTTCTTTTGCAGGTTAGATGTACGCGCAGGGCATTTTTCCTCTTGTCACCTCTGTCTATAACGCTCCATCAGCAGGAGGATAGGAGGTAAGTGGGGGAGAGGGGGCTTAAGGTATGGGCCACTTCTGCAGGGTAACATTAATTGTGCTAGTAGGGGCCCGTCAACTTAATACCTAAATATGATCTGTTTTTCTTGTCTTTTTCCCTGGTGTCAGATTTTCTAACACTGCTTTTCATGGGCGGCATCTCTGATGTACGCTACGCAGTTCCTGATGTTCTATTTCTTTTGTCGCGAATGCGCTGGAAAAAAGAAAAAGAAAAACCACCTAGACAGCAAAGGTTCATATTTACAAAATGGCCAATAATTAACGACCTGTACCGGACGTTTCCTTGGGAATGTTCGTGTTCCTTAGCTAAGTGTTAGGCCTAAGCAGCAGCGTTTTCCATCGAGCACGTTGATTTTCATGAGCCTTGCCTGAATGTTTCCGAGTTACTCTCTTCATTACTGGTTCTTAAATTCTTTTAATACTGTTTGCCTTCATTTTAGGCAGGGCAAACGCGATTCTGAGCTTCTCACATTCCCATGTCGACCTCTCATTTCCAAGTCTGAAAGCAACGAACTTCAAACTCTTCCGTCGCCTAGTTACCGAACCGCAACAATGTCAAATCCTGTTGTATTATTGCTCTCACATTAATTAAAAATGGAATTCTGCAGGAAACATATTAGTGATATTATATACAAATAAACCATTGGCCTGTATAATTTATCGCATTGATCTTCTAAATAACCTTTTTCTTTTTAGGTACACGATTTTTGACACCAATATACTGCTGCAAACACATCTCACAAGGAAAATATTATCAGTGTCCCATACATAGATCCAAGAAAATTAATTTTTTTTTATTAATTCCATAGCAAAAAAATTCAGTGTTTAAAAAGAAAATAACTTCTATATTTTAGGAAACTCAAATTAACTTTTTACCTCCTGAAGCATTAAGAGGATATGAATTGGTTAGACTAATATCTGTATTCCTGGTTTTTTAATATTCCCAAAAAAATATTCATGAACAGAATTAACCTTTTTTTAAGTCATGTATTTTTTTTCATTAAATTGCAGATAATGATGCTCCTTCGAGTTCTTAAAGAACCCTGAAGGATGCATCATGTACGTACTAGTGGCGTATGTACCGTGTGGATCAGTAAAAAAAATAAATTTTTTCTTAATTCTTTAATAAAAATTTTATTTAATAACTACAATGACTAATAAAAGAGTATATATTGGGTTCAAATGATGTGATAGATATGATGACAGAATCGCTGCTGCCATCTGTTGAGCATTGAGATCTTAACGTCCCTATAATAAACAAATGCAATAATTCTTCATAATCTTTCAATAAAATAATTAATAAAACAAAGTAAAAAGATATAACATTTAAAAATAAAAATTTTTGTCCTCACTTTTTAAAAATTTCGTGTTCATCATTTACGACTTTCATCAATGCTAATGTAGTTGTCTATACACGCATCCAGCAATAAATAAAGCGCATCAAAATCATCCACTGAACGAAAACGTACGAGTATCTCCATTTATAAATCCATTCAAAAAGAAAGATCCATAAAAACATCTCGGAGACCATTTATGATGTTCGTGGACAAAACAATCACCTTCTGTCCACGAAAAAATAAATACTCGGCAATATTCACAATGAACCGAATCATGAAGGAAAAAGTTCCGAGCAAGTTCTCTTATGTGTATAAAATCTTTAGTTTATGGTTGCTCATTACAAAACATGCTTAATCGTCTCGTATACTCTGTTATAAATCTTAAGTGGTTTGGAATCTAAAACGAGACTGAAGAAACTTCCGATGTGATCATGCTAAAAAAAGACTATCACTGAGCACTAATTATCACTGTGTGAGAAGAAAAATCAAAGTCAGAGAAATCATTAGTGCTTCTGAATATTTTATTTTGAAATCAATACCTACATGAGCACCATCTGTGAAGAAAACATGCAATCAACTTGCTTTCATTGTGAACAGATGTCCAAAATTTCTCCATTTTTCAAGGGTTTTTTATCGTGTTTTTCTTCTATTTCTTAAAAAAAAAAAATTTTTAATGACGAATAAATTTTTTGAAAGATATTAATTTTTGTATTAAATAATAAACTAACAATTCCTTCATCAGTTGTTAAATTTTCTTTTTTTTAATGTGGATAGACATCCAAGGTTTCTCATCTTTCAATGTTATTTTTTTTAAAGGAGTGTTCCTCCATTCATTTATTGTTTTTTACAAGAAAAACATTATAAAAAACCCTTGAAAAATTGAGTAATCTTGAACATCTGTCCGAAACAAAAACGACTATCACTGAGCGCCATCTGTGAACAAAAATCATCATCAAAAGGCATTTTTAACAGAAAATCGAGAACAAAACTAGACCTTAAACATAGAAACGTAAACTTTCGTAATTTAGCCTTTGATAATTCGAAAGGTGAACTTTGACTTCGAAACTCGAACTATCACCTCTTTAACTTTTGACAACGAAACTTAACCCATGACCTTTCGAAACATGACATTTGCGCTAACGAAACCTAAACTTTGGCAAACAGAAACTTTTAACCTCCTGTTGATCTGTTTGCTAATGTACTAGGGCATGTGACCTAATCAGAAAATCACAAAAATGTGCTTGGCCTTGTTAGTCACAACACACACAGCTGTCACATAATAATAATTATTAATAAAAAATATAAAATGAAAGAAACATTAACTCTTTCTTGTGACAGAATGTCACAACTGTAGTACCACATGTTTGTAGCACTAGCAAAATTTAACTATAGTTAAATTCGTACAATTGTCAGAAAGAAATATGTCACAATCTCCCCCTCCCACCCTGCCAGAAAATCGGGTAGATTATGCCAGGTTCGTCGATGTTCGTCATGGAGCTGGTGGTAGTTGCTTGTAGGTTAACATTGAAGCTTGTAACAATTCTGGTCTAAATAATGTTGCGCTGCTGCATCCGGATTCTGAGGGATATACAGCTGTGCTTCCATGCTGCTGTCTGGGCTGGGAGCATGTCCTCTAGGGGAATGCAAGAAAATTGTGCCTAGTTTTCTTACTCATCAGGATCCTCATCTTCAGCCAGAGATCACAGCCTTTGGCTTCTTGCCTGAAACGATCTCCCAGACACCCTTCAAATGGTCAACATGAACCACCTGAAGTTTTCTTGTACTATTACAATATGTATGTTTTATCTATTACAATATGTATGTTTTAACTAACAGGGCTAATCTATCGAGGAATAAAAGGTCTCCCATAGTTTTATCCAAGTTTATTTTTCCCTTTCAGTAGCAAAAGTACCATGTCTCCTACGAAGAATATTTTCGGTTTCTATCGTGATTACACCTGTTAATCTTCTTCTGTCTGCATGTAACACTTTCACTTGTTGGCAAGTTTATGAGCCATCTGCAATCTGACAATGAAGTAAGATTTATATTGAGTGGGGTGAGTTTTGCTTCCAACACAACTCTACCAACACCTCCTAGAAAGAAACCCTCACAACTGAAACATCACATATTGTTACATCATAATTCGACCATTGTTGATCGTATTTCTACCAATAGTAAGCCCAATATTTGGTGGATTTATGATGATTTAACAATGTATGACTTTTAAGTTGTGAGGCTTTCTTTCTAGGAGGTGTTGACTCTACCCATCCCAAGGAGTGTCAAACCCATAGAGCAAGTACGCCATATCGTACCTACTGTTGATATTTTCTAAATAATGCAGCATTCAAAAATTTATTCTAAAGTTATAATCGTCTCATGGTTTCATATTCTCGATCTAGAATATATTGATACATTCTCTCGACGAAACCATTAGAATAGGTTGATTTAAATGCCAAATCTATCCGCCAGATGGCATCCGCTACGGTTTCTGAATTTTGTTCTGGTTTATTTACAAAAGTTTAGTGAAGATGAAAGTTAAAGACTTGAAAGAAAAGCTTCAGTTAATAGGAGCGAAAACTGACGGAAATAAACAAGTATTGACTAATAGTGAGCAAATTTTATAATGAATTACGATTTACGAAAGTGACGATGCTAAATATTGGGCTAGGCTACAACATCTCATTTAACCTCACTGAATTTTTCGATCTGTAGGAAATCCATGAAACTTGAGATTTTTGTTTTTAACATTGTTGTTCGAACATTGTGGAACTGAACAACTTACATGCATGTTCTTATGCAGTATTCTTAACATTGCCGAGATTTTCTCCTCATTTCGAACATAGCGTCATAGCCTCAGATTCATAAAGCATAAGCGCTGCCATCTATACTTAAATCAACCTATTGGGAATTATATGCTGTAGTTGTGTGGGTTATACCAAAACCTTGCAGAAGTTAGCACCTGCCAGAAATGAGTTCCCATGGAATGCCATAACTACATACAATACTCTGAAAGAACGCCACTGTCACAATGGTGTCACAATGGTAGCGAAGTGATCCATCATGTGTATGGCTTCTGGGTAGTGTGAGAACATCAATACACACAAAGAGGTATCTGCCTCTGTTACTTGACTCAGGGGGTAAACAATATCAATGGCTACATTTTCAAATGGATAGCTAGCCTGTATTCCAAATAGGGACAATGCCATACTTTTTTCCAAACTGCATTTTTGGCATACCTGATGAGAACGAATATAAAACAAGACATCTTTGGCAACTGAGGGCCAAAAGAAGTGTTCTCTAAAAGTATGGTTCATTTTGTTGACACCTTGTATCCTGACAATATATTATGGGTCAATTCAATGATATGAACCTTTATGTCTCCCCCCCCACACACAAATTTTACCTTCATTCTGACCTCCACTAATTGTGGAATTAGTTCGGGTACCATCTTAAAATATCACGAATTATAGGAAAGCTCCCATACTTTTTATATTCATTAGGCATCAAACTTTTATCAATAAAAATGCTATACATGTGACTGAACATGGGGTCATTCCACTGAGCCATCTGGAAATCATTGGACATGTTCTCATTATTTAATTTAATGATCCCAATACATTCTCTTAATGGAGGGCAAGAAAGGAAATAGGCCATAACATTACTCTTTCCTTTTAAATGGCTATTGTGTATGTCACACTCATTGGATTTAAAGTGACCGCCTCAGATGATGTTGTCTCATTCACCCAATGTTTTTTAAGAATGATAACGGTTTATGGACCGAAAGTAATTTGATGGGGAAATCCAGGATGATGGGGTGGAATTGCCGGAGAGCACAAACCATAGCAATTAGCTCTTAATCTATAACACTATAATCATAATTTCCATGGTCTAGTATCATTGTGAACTTCAAATAAAGGATGGGTCTGATATGAAAAGGATACTTTCAATTTTATTGCCGATGCAAGTTTTGGTGTTACACTATAATCATGTTCAGCAACTTTCAATACATTTTAAACCTTGTTCCGACTCCTCCTGTAAAACAGCTCCCACAGCTTACACAGAAGCATCTGTATAGAGCAGGAAAAGTTTAGTATAATCCAGCGGTGGCAGAATCGATAGACTCATAATAGTCATAATGGTCTAGTTCGTTATCTACTTTGTCAAACGACTCCTCTCAACTGAGTCTTTACAACAATAGATTTATATCGTTGAGATGATGAACACTTGGTTGCAATAATGTCACTGTACACTCTTAGCTTAGAATTCTTAGCTGAACAGTCAGTTAAGAAGTCTCAGCTGAGAAAGTACATAATGAACTGACCCTACCAGTCAGTCCAAGCTTTCTGGCATTCACAAGACCAACAAATTTGACATATATTTGTGTTAAGTTCATTAAAGGATGAATAATATGCTACATATTCTGAATGAATGGGCGAGAGAAATTTTGGGCGCCTATAAATAAGTGAACTTGCTTTAAGGTGCATTGCAAAAATATAAGAACGCCACTGATTTGCTAGATATTTATTCAAAGCATAATTTTTGTTTGGAAAAATGATAACTGCTATGTCACATGTCTAATATAAGAAAAACAAATAAACAAATGCATCGATTTCGTTTTGCATGTACATAAATAAATAACTTATAAAAGACTACGGTTACTCCAGTTGCAAAATTATAATAACACCCCTCTCAGTACCCGATAAAATCTCCTTTGTGGAGTGCTAACTTGAATAGCTGTGTAGGCAGGCTATCTACTAGTTTATGCAGCACAGTCTTATTGATTTCCTCCCATACAGCAACGATGAACGTCTTCAGGTCTGCAATATTGCTAAACTGTCTTCCATTTTCATATACACACCTACAGAGAATACCCCACATGTTTTCCATATGATTAATTTGGGATAATGTTGCGCAGCTCCCTGGGGTTGATCTTCCTAGGTCGCCCTGTTGGCTTCTTCGTATTGCACAGCTTACCAAACTTTAGAAAATTTGACACCACTGTCACGGAGCGTCTCAATTTTTTCGCAATTGCTCTCATCGGAAAATCCTTGGTCTTTATATGCTGTTATTTGTCCTCTTTCATGTTCTGTTAAGGCTTTTTTGCTACTCATGACGAATTGCTAATAATTGTTTCGTTAACAGTATTTTTTACAAGAAAAACCTTCCTAGCAGGATGTTTTAAATATCCATGACACATTCTGAGTTTAAATGTGTAAATCCAGAACATGTACATTTAATTCGAGAGGGGTGTTCTTATAATTTTGCAACGGGAGTAACCATAGTTTTTTACAAGTTATTTTTTATGTACTTGCAATATGACATCGATGCATTTATTTATTTGTTTTTCTTATGTTAGACATGTGATATAACAGTTATCATTTTTCCAAACAAAAACTATGTTTAGAATAAATGTTATCTAGCAAATCAGTGGTGTTCTTATATTTTTGCAATGCACCTTATGTCTCTAAATTTCCTATAACCACCACATCAACTCGGTAAAGCATAAGGCTTTCACTTGATATATGTACTTAATAAAGCAAGTCTGTCAGGAGAATTTTGCTTTTGGAAAGTTTTAGTAAAATAATATTCTTAAATTATCAAAAATCCACTTAAATATCTCAAAGCGTTCCTTCACCATCCTAGAATATATTAAGATATCACCTTGGAAGATGGCAGACCTTTATATAAACCTTCATACCTGTCATGTATGATTAAAAGATATGTGCGAAATTTTTGGCAACCTGAGACATACAAGTCAATTGAAACTTACCCCGGGATGCCTGAAATGCAAAACACTGACATAAATATGGAGCAATAAATGGCTAATAATATCCAGAATTCAAATCCAGTATACTAAAATAATGGCATTCATGTAACTCATTAAGGTAGCATTAACTTCGTTCTCCTCTGGTGTGTTGACTTGTGCCATCCCTACATATTACTGCTTTGGCTGTCTTCTCGAGTTTACTTGGTGTTTCAAGTTCTCTTTCACCTCCTGTTCGTTGCAACCCTCACTTGCTTCCACAGCCTTCTGTGGGTCCTTATGCTTTCTAGGATGACTCACCTCACCATAGCAAAGTTTTAGTCTATTGACATGTACCATTTGTCTATCCTTTTATTGTATGCCTTATATCTTATAACTAACCAGGGAAGTTTTGGCCAAAATTCTAAATGGACCCAGAAAACAGTGTCCTAGTTTATATTTTCCACCCCTCAATTTGAGCAACCACACTTTATCCCCTTAATTGAAATATTTTAGCTTTCTCTGAACATTCCTTCTATTGACATTTTCACTCCGCTAATGATCACCCATCCTAACAGCCCTAGTACGTGCCCTTTCAAGATGCTTCACAAGATCAGTGATATTTTCCCAAGATAACGGAGACTGACGGTCGAAACCATGCAACAGAAATGCTGCAGTTTCATTAGTACTTCTGTTATACGTTGTATGGATCAAGAAAGGAACTGCTTGAAGCATTTCATCCCACTTTTCCTTTTCGTCATTGCACAGGAGACAAACATTCTTGCCAATGTTATGATTCAAACACTCCACGAGTGAATTGGAAGAGGGGCGGTAGGAAGTACTGGTTATTCCCAGCTCCCAACATGCATTCTGGACTAGCTACATAAAAGTTTGCTCCCCTTCTTTCAGGATCCCATCGCAACAAATGATATTCTGAGAAAATATCTTGGCTACTGCTTCAGCCCATCTGATTCGTGATAGCAGTCGTCTCCAGATCTGGTCATTACTTCAATAAAGACGATATTACACAATGTCCCAAATTGATGTATACACTCCTTGAAACGTTATAACTAGGCAAAGAAATGAGATAGAATTATAAGGTTTGTTGTATTTTATTCCTTAAACTTCCTTAAGCCCATACATGTTCAAAATGTCCACTTTCTGCCACTGTACACTCCCAACACCAACGTCGAACAGAGCGAAATACCGACTGGATTGTAGTTAATGGAACATCATTGATGGAATGTTCAATCTGATCTCTTAATTCTATCAGTGTTTTTGGCACTGCCTCACTGGCTTATTTGGCGATCCTGCAAAATTATCCATGGAACTTGTTTCTTCCGCACACACCTTTTAAAACATCTTTCATCATTCCTTCACCTTCAAACTTGTCTCGGAGGTTTGTTATTGTTACCCTTGTTGGTGGTGGTGTAGTAAATTCAACCCTAATACATCGTTGAACCTCAACAACTTTCTCCACTCTCCAATAATACTTCAGTATCCATTCCAGTTCATTGAATGAAGTTTCACCGCCATTTTGGTTTATAAAGAAATGAACAACAATGAACGTGTTGCTATGCTTTTCCAGTGCCATCTGGATCATATCCAACAAACCTTATATTTCTGTTGAGCAATAAAGTTTCAAAGAGTGTATACATCAATTTGGGACATTCTGTATACTTTTTCCCACAGTCAGACACTGGAAGAGGACCTATCATATCCATTGAGACCTTGTTATACTTGTGACAAAATGAATTTCTCCAATATAGATGTGCTTTATTATAAATCTGTCTTTTCTTTAAATTACGATCATTTCTTGTTTGTTGATCCCATCTCAGTTTGCGTTCGGTATAGATTCCTCATTTTAGATACTCCCACTTAAGGACACAATTTTGTCACAAGTTTACTTGTCGTATGTGGAAATAAAAAAAGGAAATAAAAAATAAGGGAAAAATAAGGAAAGGAAAAAATAAATCAGTTTACTTTCCTTTTTTTGTTTCCGTTATCACTAGCCACATGAGTTTTCATATTGCTTTTCTTGTCGTCTATTAACAAAAGCCCTACGGTTATTAAATGATTGCTCTTTGTTGCCCAAGCAGAAAAGGGGAAAGTCGAAGACAAGCGATCATGTGTATCCATGACAATGGAGAACATTCATTGCAAAAAAGACAGCATAAAGGGAGGAGGGAGATCGAGCACCCTGCTGTTTTCTGGCTTGTTACTTATGAGACAAATGGAAAGTGAGAAAGCCAGGTCAGACAAGAAGGTACCAAGAAACTCATAGGAGGATATAAACAAGTGGGAAATTTAAGAGAACACAGACTGCCGACTCTCTCTCTCTCTCATAGACACTGACATCTTGCATACTTGGACAGAGCACATTGCTCCAAGAGTTTTCTTGAGGGAGCTCAATGCAAATGCTCACATGAATGTAAGAGGGCAGAGAGAAATGAGAGCTTCCAAGACACCATGAGTTGACAGTTATATGGTGAACTTCCATGAGATATCAGATATATGTGTAAAGTACTGACAAATATTTATATCAACCAGCAGCAAATGATCGAGACATGTTACCGTTGAATGTAAGGCAGCTCTACCACGGAACCTGTCAGTTTTGGTGTGCCTGGAGAGGGCCAATGGTGAGCGATGGCATTGGAGACGCGTTTCCCAGCACCTGAGAAGACCAGTGAAGCCAGTGTATACAGGGCAAAGGAAGGAGAGCAGCGAATTGACAGGTGCTTTCGCCCAGGATGACAATACAAAGTGAGGGAAGATCCAAGTGTGTGAATTGATGGTACTGTAGTGTTATGTCTAATTGTTGGCAGAACATGGGATCAAAGTAACTACCTCCAGGAGTGCACCATCACGGAAGAACCATAGAAACTGGTTGTGAAAGAACGTAATTTCCTACAGTCTGGCCCGTAATTTACTATAGGATGTTTAATGTCATAAAATTTGAATGGGACCGAACTTAGTTTAAAACTTTTGTGCATTGTGTTGCTAGATAACTTAGAAAAATATCTGTGCATGCGTCAAACATTTAAACAAAATGGCGTTCCCGATTGTAGGTTTAGAGTAACATATTCATTGCGTTCAACTGCATTCTGTTATAGAGGTAAACCATCGAATGGCATTGTAGTTTGGACCTCCTGGTCCATCTATTATCTCCAGCGCATCAATACACTTTTTGATGAAACTGGAAGGGTTGTGGATCCAAGAGACCCAATAGACCTGAAAGTGTCAACGCAGAGGGGAAACAAACAAACGATTGCAGAGGAGTACAGCGGAGCTTGCAAGATCACTGAGGGTTCGTGGAATGGCCAGCATACTCTCACGATTTTACTCCACCGGACTTTTTCTTGTGTGGTTATCTTAAAGACAAAGTGTACTCACATACGCACTCTGGACCAAATGCATGCCATTATTATAGAGGAATTCAATAAAACTCCTATTGATATGTGCAGGTCTGCATGTGACTATGTGGGCATCATTTGGCTACAAAGCAAAAAGCAATATAGTGTTTTTAAATGGAAGACACAGTGCATCAGACTATCAACAAACTTTGGAGAATAATTTGCTTTCATCTGGAATTCGTATGGCAGGAAAAAAACATATTCCAGCAAGACAACGCCAGCATCCACACAGCGAAGTCAACAATGGACTGGTTTAGCAAAAAAAAATAAAAGTTCTGGACTGGCCAGAGTGTCACCGGACTTAAATCCAATAGAGAATCTTTGGGGTTATTTGGTACGTTTGGTATACAACAATGGAAAACAAATTGACTCAGTAAATGACTTAAAAGTTGCGATTGAAGCAAGTTGGAATCAAATCTCACAGAAAATGTGCCAGAAACTAATTGATTCTATGCACAAGAGATGTGTAGACGTAATAAAAAATAAGGGCAAAGGCATACGCTATTAAGATTTTTTTGTAAACATTTTTTATGTTGTTTTGTGACACGTAAAACAAGTCGGCCAAAGTTATGTCCATCATGATTTTGATATTTTTTTTTATAATAACTAAGATTTGTATTTTTTTTCATAATTATTGTAGAGAAAATGTTTATTTATTTATATTGTACCAAACTGATTAGTTTTTCAAAATTTAAGAAGTGTTAAAATAAAAAAAAGATGAAAAGTTTCATTCGGCCAAAGTTTTGTCCAACACTGTGTGACATGGCATATGCATGTCACTACATATTAGGACGTTTTATTGCCCTAATATGTGTTTTATTTTCTTGTATTTTTAATCCCTTTAATTTTATCCTTTTTATTTTTAATTGTATTATCATTTCTCCCTTCTCTCAGCGTCTCGCAGTTGGTCGGCAATACCTTTCTTTCCCATTGCTGTTTATTTGCGAATTCTCGCTCATGCTTTTCACTCGTGTTTCCATGGAAACACGTTTTTTCCTTTGGAAGCATCGACACAGCAGAGATCATGTGACCGGCTGCGCGGAACGTTCGCTGAGGGGAGGGGGGGTGTTCAACTCTCGTGAGCGCGCGTATGGCTTTAACGTCTTTTTCAAAAAGGCAGAAAGTTAATGAAAAAGGCTGATTGGCTAAAAAGGAAAATATGATTTTTTTTTGATGCTCCTTCCATATATAAAGTGCGCGGCGGGAAAACGAACTCTCTCTTGAATTGCGCTTCTCTTGAATCTCTTGACTCTCTCTTAATCTCGGAATCTCTCGGGACAGGAAGTTTGAAGGGATAAGACGCAATGATTGTTTAGCCATAAGACTGGTGATGCAAATCATCTTACAGTGCTAAAAGAATGCTGTTTGTCAATGAAAGGTACATTAACATGACAGAACATGATGTGGAGAATTTTGTGCAGAATTAAAATTCTACAAAATTTGCATTGTCCTTCATTTGGAAGCCAATTTTCATCAGATGCGCAACGGCTCCAGGAGCGGTGTGATGGACTCGACTCGGCAACAAAGCGAACATTGGCGATCAGAAATACATCAGTAAATTGAACAGCAGTTCCTCCTTGACGTTAGCAGGTGAATTTATCTGTGTGGAGGCGACAGTGGGACAAGCTGTCGGGGCAGAGAGGGATGCTAACGGGTGCTTTAGGGAATCTGTCTGTTCAATACTCCAAGCAATGCCAAGGTCGTGATCGAACATCGCAGCGTTCAAAAGAACATAATTGTGCATCAGAGCTTCGAAGAAGTGAACTAGGAATAAGCAACAGAACATCAGATAAGTGACAAGAATTTGATATGGTTGTGAGAGACAAATGCTAACATTTGATTTAGTTTATAAAAGGGTTAACGCACTGAACCACGGGAACGATTTTCTTTTACACGTGTGAGAAGGAGCGCGCTTTTTGTTGTAGTTAAGATTTTATTGAATTAATTTTAGAATCCATTTTTATCAATTAACCTTTATACTAACCATTAACTCATTAATTCTTCTCATTCAATTTTCAGTAATTTTTAAAATAAAGTTTAATTTGAAGTTAAAGAACGTGTCTCTCCTGTTTTATTTCCTTGATATTTAAGATGCATGTTATGTTAAGGTGGGTCTCGTAGTTGCACAGTGATTCTTTCCTTTTATGCCATGACCGAACACTCTTAAACGAACCTGGGTAATATAAAATTTATTGCGGACACAACCTGAGAAAAGAAGAGTCTCATTTGAGAGACTGTAACTGGGGGGGTAAGAGCGTGCATTACACGGCGCACAATTGAGAGGAACATTTGTGTGAAATAAAATAAATTGTACGAAGAGTACGTATACGACGTACGTTAAATCTTGTAATCGTTTGGCACCCCCCCCCCCCACAACTGTATATATTGTTGATCTGTGCAGAGTGTTTGGAAATTGGGTGTTGATACCATTGTTGCACAAACTTTGCCTTGCATTGTTGGTCATGAAATATTTCTCATTAATATGCTCTGCCATTACCATGAATATCGATTTTTTTATCGATAATTATTATTTTTCCGAAATCTGAGGTAGACAGTGACCTTCCTCATGCTTTGAAGGTGAATTATGCAAAATTTCATCAAGATCGGAATAAAACTGTAGATTTGTATAAAAAACAAACAAACAAATATCCTTCTTTATATATATATAGAAGACTAGCAGAGGTACCCGGCGTTGCCCGGGATAAATACACTTGTAAGTAAAGAGATAGATCTCAAAAAATTAAATTATAACTCCCAATTGGCTAAAAAAAAAAAACTCTATACAACACAAAGGAAAGGGATTATCCATTCTACTAAAAATACCAGGAAATCTAGGTGATATACTTGGAATTTATCGAAACTGTTCTTGATTTGCCTCACCACTGCGGAGCATCACCAGATATTTTAGACTAAAGTTTTTCTTGCCCTTGACGTAGAAGCTCTTATACTCTCTTGCTCTTTTCGAAACTCCCGTTGTTCAGATGTTTCAAACGCCCGTAGAACCTTTTCTGTTTTAGTTGCCGAGCTTCTATGACCAATACTCGTTCTTTCTCCTTCCTTTCCAGACACAATTTTTTGCCAATCGTCTAGACGTTTGATAGGGAGGTCAAGGGAGACACGACTGACTCCTATGCCTAATCAATAGACGCTGCCTTAATAATGTTCTGTTACTGCATCTTCACTTTATGCTCATTGTCAATAATTCTTGGAAACGAACATTCAGTCATTGTATTATCAGCATCTCAGTTTCCAAAATATACACTGTCCCACAGAATATAATCAAAATGTATTTTTAGGAAATGTTTGGATCTGTTGTGCTACCAAATAAGCTAAGTGATAACCGCAGTGTGGCTCGGACTTTTTTTTTTAAATAAATTTTGAAATATCTTAAAAATAAACACATGAAAATGCTTAGAATTAATACAGTAAAAAGTCTTAATGGAAATTTGAAAAACATTTTTTAAAGGATTACAATGGATGGACCTCTCCAAGGATGCCACTGCTAGTCTAAATAATTTTTTTCTCGCATAATCTTACTTTAGATGTATACTTGATGTTGTTGCAATTCCCTTTCTTCTCTCGATGTTTTGAATCAAAACTTGGCCATTCATCTCTTTGTGTAGTCTAGCGATCGCCGATTCTTCTATTGACATGCTTACCATTTACTCAATATAGCACGGAGCTAAAGGAGTGCTTCCTCTGTTGTCTTTCCACTCTTTCTCAATAGTCTGCTAACTCTCCATTATCTCCAGTTACTGATCATTTTTAAATATTTTCAAGAAATTGTTAGGTACTGAGAACTCTTTTCTAAAAAGAAGCCTAATCATTGCACAAACTTTGCCTTTCATTGTTGGTCATGAGATATACAGGTATTGGACATTGAAACTGAAACACCTGGTAGAAATCCAAAAACTTTATTTAATAAGGTGTTGGGGCACCGTGGGCAGCCAGCACAGCAGCAACACGTCTTGGGAAGGATCGGTAGAGGTCCTGCACAGTTTGCACCCCAGACCGTTACTGATCCACCTCCGTGTTTGACTGTGGGTGCCAAGCAGTCTGGGTTGTAGGCATCAGAGGGGCTCCTCCAGACGAATACCCTCCCTGTTGTTTGGAAGACAGTGTAGCTGGACTCATCCGAGAATATGACGCGTTTGAGGTCATCCAACGTCCAGGTTTTATGCGTCCGGCACCACTGAACCCGCTTGGAGGCATTTGTACTACTGATGAAAGGCTTCGGTATAGCAACCCTGCCATGGATGTTGGATTTATGCAGGTAACGACGGATTGTCTTCGTGCACACAGGTTCCTGGAGGTGTGTATTCATTTCTGCGGTGATTTCTGCTGCGGTGGTTTACCGCTTTCGTGCAACAATCCTGGTCAATGTCCTGACGTCTCTTTCCGACAACTTCCGTTTTCCCCTGCAGTTGCTCCTCCTGGACGTGGTTCGTCCTTCCTGTTCATATGCACACATCACCCTGTATACTGTAGCACGTGAGACATCACAAAGTGTGGCAGTTTTGGACACAGATGCACCTGCTAGACGCGCCCCAACAATCTGCCCTCTTTTGAAGTCGGATATGTCTCCCATTATAGCGCTCTGCACAGACAATTTGAAGCTTACTAAACTTTTCTACTGGAGTGACTACCAAGACCTCTGACACGTGATTCATTGATATGCATACGATTAATTACCTAGCAGAAGGTTCTATTCAGCCCTGGGGGTAACCAGTGCTATTTGTGAAGGTGTTTCAGTTTCAATGTCCAATAGCTGTATATTGTTGGTCTATGCTGAGTGTTTGAGAATTGCGTGTTGATACCATTGTTGATACCTATTGTTGCACAAACTTTGCCTTGCATTGTTGGTCATGAGATATTTCTCATTAATATGCCCTGTCATAACCATGAATATCAAATCTTTTTCTGAAATGTGAGGTAGACAATGACCTTCCTCATACTTTGAAGGTTAAGTATGCTAAATTTCATCAAGATCGGAATAAAACTGTAGATTTGCATAAGAAACAAACAAACAAACCCACAAACATCCTTCTTTATATATATAGATAGATGCTATATAATATCCATATACAGGGTGTCCGAAAAGTATAGCACTATAATGTATATCACAGTCCAGAGGCGATGCATTAGATAGAACAAAAATGCCTTAGAGCAAGTGGATCGTGGGCTTTCCATTTCCGATCTCAAATGTGACCTTAAAGGTCAGTTTCAAGGTCATTCAAACCGTAACTTTTTCCCTATCAGAGATACAAGAAAATTTCAAATTACGAAATTGTAGAGCATCCCAAAATTTATCTAAATCCATGTTTACTTTAACCGATTCATAGGAAAATTTATCCTTTAATATTCATTAAATAATATATCAACATTTAAAACTCTTATCATTTATTTACAATTCACTATTTACATCATCTATTTACACATAAAATAATTAATTACATGATTGTTGGCTACCTCATAATGAAATAATTACCAAGATTTTAAATTCTTTTAAAGATTTTAAAAATAATAACAAAGAGTGATTAAATAATCATAATGTTATTCATTTGATTCCATGTAAAAATTTTAAGGCAATTTATACTAGACAGATAAAAAGATCGTTTGGAGAAAGATTAATAGAACATGAAAGAGCTGTTAGACTAAATGACATTAAAAATCATTTAGCGCTACATCGTAGATCCAAAGAGCATTCTCCAGATTGGCAAAGTGTGAAGATAAAAAATCGGGAAAAAAATTTACAGAAAAGGCTAATTAAAGAAGCGTTTTTGATTAAGGAGGGGAAAATGATTTGGCTAAACCCATTTATGTTCTGAGTGAGGATTGGCTAATGTTGCAGTGACGTCATTTTGATATCAGTTATAAAGTTGTGTTGAAATTAATGGTAGTCTTGTTCCTCCGATGATGAGAGCAGAGATGGTCTCGAAAGCATGCTTAGGAAGATGAAGTGAAAAAATTCACTGAACTTATCCTTTGGCTTACAACATGTATAGTTGGAGTGCCTCAAATGGAACTGTGGCAACATTGAATGCAGGTGTGAAGTTTGTCAGAAGTTCAGGAGAGCTATGTAAATTTATGCATTAGGTGAAGGACTACCATCTTTACTTCGTTTGGTGAAGATTCTCGTGGACTTCTAATTTTGTCAGACTGGTAATTATTTCATTATGAGATAGCCAACAATCATGTAATTATTTAATGTGTAAATAGATCATGTAAATAGTGAATTTTAAATAAATGATAAGAGTTTTAATTGTTGAGATAATGGTAATTGAATGTTAATAAATAATCAAATTAAACATCATAAAAAAATTTCAATGAAGAAATAAATAATCAAATCTCAATGCATGTAAACATCATAGGAAAATTGTGTTAGATAAATGAAGATGAAGATTGGGATGCTACTTGTCGTCCCTCCCCTCTCACACAAGAATGGCACCATTTTTCACGCGAAACTGCAAGTTATTCAAAGTTAATTTGCATGTAGTTTCTTCACGGTCTCCATAAATTGTGCCGTCAGACCTTTTTTGTTGCTCTTCATACGAAAAAGGTCTCTTCGTTGCTGCCACTTACTGTTCTATGTTAATTTCATCATAGTTTTGTTCAAGTCGTTGAACTCCAATTCCAATATTTATTTGTTTTATGTACCCGTGTCGCATCGATGTCTTGACCCGTGTACCTGTAACAGAACAGACTTAATATGTTTTAATGTATTGTTTTTCCTCGAAGTCCGACTAAGAACGTTACATATCTTTTGTTAGTTTCTGTTCAAGCTGTTGTGACGTCTTGTAAGACATTACTATTGTTCTATTGTGATTGATTAGTGAATATTTAAAACTAAACCTAAGCACATCTTTGTTCGGTTAGGCCTACGATTTTGTAATCGAGCTGTTGTGAATTTTGCGAATGCCTCTTATGCTTCTGTCATTGTTTCTAGTTTGCTTGTGTGATAAGGCAGTATTTTGAATTTATTGTCTGTCACAAAAGTTGACTGAAGCTTTGTTTATTGATCATTTATTATTTTCTATGATCGGTCAGCTGTTTTTAGCCTCGCATGTTTTTGACTCGACGATCCTAATGCGAGCGTGTGGAGGGGGTGTCTGAGTTCCTATCTGTAGCGTTTCCATGGCAACGAGCCGTTGGAGGGGCGGGAGAAAAAGAAACGGAATATCCTTCAATGGGAAGTTGAGACGGGGTTTGTGATGGCGGTGAGGACTGATTGGTTGTTTTATTGTTTTCCATTATATTTTTAAAATCTTATATAAAGGAGTGAAAGTTTTTGAAGATCATCAGAGAAATCATCGTCGAAAATGCATCATTGAATTGAATAATCAGAAATCGTCATCAGAGACGATTTGTTCACGAGCATCGTGCGTGGACCAGGGGAAGCGAAGCTTCGAGTCCCGCGACGGGCATGAGAGCTCCCACGTCGATCGGCCAACCTCGTAACGAAACGACTGGCTCGACAGAACGAAAACGACTGGCGAGAAACAACAGCCATGGTGCGGGCGGCATCTTGGTGGAGTCGAACGACGGACAGCGATAAATTGGCGGCAAGTGTGAGCGATGGAGATGGCGTCTCGGCAGGAGAAGCACCCTGGGGGCTACCGTGGGTCCAATCGGAGCAGGGCGTGCTAACCGAACGCATTGACCAGCGAGCACCAAGGAGTGAGGACAGTCACATAAAAGAGCTTCATCAGGATTGTCAACCTAGCATCATGAGAGCACTTGTGTCAACAACATGCTTATTTGTGAACTATGATCGGAGTGATACTCAAAGAGAACAGATAAATGATAGAGAACTGTGTCAAAATTAAATTTTGGAACAGTATTTGAAATTAATGTTTTGATTTGAGATAAAAAAAAAAAAGGGGGGAATGTGTTTTCGAATTTCTCAATGATGAAAATTTAATGTTTTGTAACTTTCAAACTTAATTCTGGCTTTATCATAACTTGTTGTTTGTATTGATTATTACTAACCCACTAATTAATTAATTCTTTTTATTGCTATTTTTTTTTGCTTAAACTGAATAAAGATCTTATTTAAACATATTGACCTTTCATTTTAAAGATGATTGTTTCACTTTGATTTTTTTGTGTTTGTTGGTGATTGGGTTGTCGGTTAACGTTAATATTGTTTGTATTGGGGAGGGTGGAACTCATCTCTCACGATAAAACTGTTATTGGTTCAGCACCTTAATCATCGTGCTTTGCTTTAATAATCTTCTCTTATCACTTATACTCAATTTGTAGTATTTAAGTGATTTCTCGTAGGATTCTTCCTACTGGCGTCCGCAACTTTCTTCTGATCTTTTTCATGTGAACTTGGCAACTATTGAGGTTTTTTTATAAAGAATAATTGTACGTTGGGTGGGAGTAAACACTTTCTTTTACCCCTCCTCTCCGTCACACTGTTCTTCAGCATTCGCCAACGAGGGTGGCAACATTTGTTGCTTGTTTCTGATTACATCATCATTTTATTTTACATAAGAACTGAAGCACATTAACATTAACCTGTAACAAGATGACAATATCCACTGCATGAGATGGTCAAACATGGTCTTCTACTATGGTGCAAGTAATCAGAGTTACTGATGCAAAAAAAACTGTATGCAGAGCAATTTCTGACTCGACACCATCCTCACTACAGAACACTCCAGCACATCAACAGATTCCAGACCACAGGATCTGTTCAACAGCTACCTCAAGAAGGTCGTCCGAGGACTGCAACAAATGATGATGCCAGGCGTATGGTCTTATCAGCAGTCGCAGCTAATCCTCATGGAAATGTCCGAGCAATTGCACATGATCTGTGTATTAGCAAATATTCCATGTGGGACATTCTCTCGACAAAAAAACTTCAACCCATACCATATTCATTGTGCCCAAGCTCTGGAATTATGAGACTACGGTTTCCAGGCGAGTTTTGTGACTGGTTGCTCTGTCAAATTGATGACCACCTACAGTTCATAGGCAAGATTCTGTGGTGTGATGAGGCCCATTTTTCACAAGATGGTACTGTCAATAAGCATAATGTAGACTACTTATGAGGCCCAGTAGGACAGAGGAAAATTCTAGGTGGCTGAGACCAACATCACACCAAATGAACTGGAAAATGAATGTTTGGTGTGGTATTTATGGGACACAAGTCTTATATCCTGTTTTTTATGAAGGTATCCTAACTGGTCAGCGCTATTGGGATGAAATACTGACTGGTGTGGTGGAAGAGTTTCTAGATATTAGGCCATTGGCAGAATGTCCAGGACTATGGTACCAGCAAGTCAGTGCACCGCGACACTTTGCAAGAACAGCAAAGAATGTTTGGATGGAATGTTTCCAAAAAGATGGATTGGCAGAAACGGACCAGTTTAGTGGCCACCTAGGTCACCGGATCTTACACCCTTAGATTTCTTTTGGGGGTATTAAAAAGAAAAGGTTTATGCAACGGAACCCAAGACACAGCGTGAACTTCAAGGACAAATTGAAGTGGCCATTAGGCAAATTCCTGCCATTACAATGACAGTTGTCCAGAAGGCAATCACTTTGAACATACTTTAAAACAACCTAAGTTCGATTTTGGAACTCATTACTTTTACATGTACACTACTGTTTATAAAAATCGCAACACCCTGATGGAATGGTCTAATCCATATGCAATTTGCAATATTTGCATACAATGGGTCAGAGTATAAATGATTAGATTTTCAGAGTAATTGCTTGAAAGAACACCATGCCTCGACGACGACGAAGGGTACCATATTAAGCGTGACAGACTTTTTAAGAGGACGCATAATTGGTCTGCGTGAAGCGGGATGGTCGTATCGTGACGTTGCTGCTCGTGTAGGACGTAATGCAACGACAATTATGCGTGCATGGAGGCAGTGGAGTGAAGAGAACAGGGCACACCGAAGACCAGGCTCAGGAAGACCCAGCACGACGACACCGCAAGATGACAGACACCTCTATCGCATGTGTGTAGCAGATCGTACAGCCACTTCCACAGTGTTAGCACAACAGTGGGGTGCTACAGTAGGCAGGACAATGTCTGCTATCACTGTACGACGCCGTTTGATTTCCAGAGGATTGATGGCACGAGTACCATTGTTGCGGATTCCTTTGACTCAAAACCACCGGCGCCTCAGGTTGCAATCGGCCCATCAACACCAACAGTGGCAAGCTGAATGGCAACAAGTTGTGTTTTCGGATGAGTCAAGGTTTAACTTGCAGCACCATGACGGCAGGATACGAGTCAGAAGACATCGTGGCAAGCGTGACCTTCCAGAAAGCATCCTGCAGCGTCATTCAGGACAAACGCCAGGGGTGATGGTGTGGGGTGCAATCAGTTACCATGGCCGTTCCCGTCTGATCAGAATCCATGGCAATCTGAACAGTGACCGGTACATCAGGGAAGTTGTGCAACCCGAGGTCATCCCCTTCCTGCAGAACCTTCCAGGCGCTGTATTCCAACAGGACAATGCCCGACCGCATGTGGCCAGAAATGTCCTCGCCTTTTTCCACGCACATCAGACGCCCTTGTTCCCCTGGCCTGCTCGTTCACCAGACATGTGCCCAATCGAACATGTGTGGGACAGGGTTGCTCATCGATTGGCTCGTCAGACTCCTGCAGCAGCAACTGTGGATGAACTGTATACCCGTGTAGACAGAGCATGGCAGGACATTCCCCAGGCCCTTATTCAGAGCTTGTTTGACTCAATGCCACGACGTTTAGAGGCTGTAATTGCATCCCACGGTGGTTTCACCCGATACTAATGTGACAATAAAACGCATTGTATTGACCTGAAAATCTAATGGTTTCTTTTCTGACCCATGATATGCAAATGCTCCAAATTTAATGCAGATTGGGCTATTCCATCAGGGTGTTGCGATTTTTATAAACAGTAGTGTAGTATTCAACCCCTTTGAGTTTAGAAATAATAAGCTTATGAATTGATTTGTCTGTGACTTCTAAACACAATGGTGGAAGGGTAGCATACTAATCTTCATCCTCATTTATCTCACGATTTTCCTATGAATCAGTTAAAGTAAACATGAATTTAGACTAATTTTGCGGTGCTCTACAAGTTAGTAATTGAAAATTTTCTTCTTTCTCTGATAGGAAAAAAGTTACAGTTTGAATGACCTTGAAGGTCACTTTTGAGGTCTGAAATGGAAAGCCCACGATCCACGTGCCATAAGACGTTTTTGTTCTATCTAATGGACTGTCATATACATCATACTGCTAGATTTTTCAGACACCCTGTATAATTGATCAACTGAACAAAAATGAAATTCTTATTACAGATTAGATATCTAAACTATTATGATACTATTTGTTTTATTGGTTTTTATTTTTCCTTGAAATTTTACTCTAATCAACACATTTTTTGTTTCCAAGACCACAGATAGTGCTTTTAAGAGTAATTGGTATGTAGACTTTGAATCTGCTTTTAAATTTTTTCTCTCATGTTACGTTTCCAGGTTATGCACATAAAGGCTGCAGTGTTAAAGTAATGGGTGTGAGTAGAAGCGGCTGCAATGTTAAAGTATCCATATTTTGGGACCGCAAGAAAATTTATCAGGCCCCAAACACTGAATAATTTAAAATGTTTACTGAAAAACAAGAAACCAGTACGTGCTACAAATATTTTATGGCTCCTTTGAAAATAACGTACTAAAATTCTATATAAAAACATTTTTTTTAAAGAAACAACAAAAGTTGTAAAACGTCGACTACTGTTATTTTTATATCATTTATTTGGTATTTTACAGTTTATGAACTTGTTAATAATTTTAAATGCAATAAATTCAATTTATTAACTTATGTATCATAATTATTAATATTTATGGAGCACTCACTTAGAGTAACAAAGAAATAGATGCCGAACCTAACAAAGAGGGGCCACGTCAAATACACAAATCCAAAATTATCCACAACGAACAGATATATGTCGCAATTAAACACAACAATGAACAAAACTACGGTTAAACATAAGCTAGAACCCTAAGCTTGAGTTTCAATAAAATAATTACGTACACGGCGATTAAATAAACGAATAATGGTGCAATTCACAGCCTGACACGTAAACACTGAAGACTGGGTATCACATGGTAAATCATTCCAAACCAAGATGGCATTAAACGGAAAACTTTTTTCCTTAAATGAAGAAATTCTATTAGGTATAAAGAAACGGTAACGGCGAGTTTTTCGTATGTTATCACCCAAGCTGAACCACTCTCTAACACAACTAGCGGGATGGATATTATTCCTCAGAGCCTCTGACGATTCAATAATAATAACAATCAGTGGTGTGCTGGCAAGTGTTTAACAACCGGCTCCATGACTACTCGATTGGAACCGGAAGTGGTTACTGAAATATTTCAGCCCGGAACCAGAAGTTGTTACCGGATATCAGAATTGAGACTTCAAATCTGCAATAATTTTTGAGATTTTTTTTTACAGATTTGTAAGATTTGTGGGACAGTGTACGAGAATTTTCTGTATGACGGACCCCTTGGTTGTCTCTCAGTTGCAGTGTTACATTATGCGATGGAATTTTTTGACTAAAATCTCTGGGGTTTTTTCTCCTACCAATATGCAGGATGTATCTGAACGGACTGTACAAACTTGGAGGGTATGCAGTATGGGTGATTCTAAGCAAAAAAGTTCATATGAACATAGGTCCGAATTTGAATGCTAACAGATATGAACAGAAATAAAAATGCTGCCACCAAGATCAATAAGTTAATAACTCAAGTTCTGTAACATCTAAAATGATGAATTTTAGTAAAACTACAAGGTATATAAAACTGTGTGTACCATTAAAAATTGATCAAATTCCAGCCAGTAGTTTCAGAATTACGCGTTCAACACCGTAACCCATGCTCACATGCGAGTACTAACCAGCACGTGTTACGTTTTTGCCTGCGTAACTCTGAAACTATTCACTGGAATTCTATCAAATTTTAACAGTCCACACAGTTTTATGTACCCTGTTGTTTTACCAAAATTCATTTTTCTAGATGTTACAGAACTTGAGTTATTAACTTGCTGATCTTGGTAGCGGCATTTTTATTTCTGTTCATATCTCAGTTATTGCTTAGAATCACCCATACTACCTCTCCTCCAAGTTTGTACAGATCGTTCAGATACACCCTGTATACATGAATTAATGTATAAAAAAATAATAATAATTTTTCATGTCTTTGTTCAACAAACGGCTCGGAAAATATTACGAAGTTCAACAGCCGGCTCCAGCACACCACTGATAACAATCTTAACTATAGTCTGTCGTGTCGGCGATCAACATTCAATTGTTATTGCACACGATCCTCAAAATTGTAGTGGTGTTTGCTTCTGTTATATTTGTTCCATTGTTATGTCCACCATTGTTGTTGTTTGGAGACGAACGTTCGTCAGCTGTTCTCTCTCTTCATTCCCAGCCATAGTCGTTCTGATGACACGCTAGTGATCCGTCCTGTATACAAGCAAAAATATTCGCCGGAGACATTACCACCAGGTAAACCCATAGTCCGTAAGTATAGCTCGTCGCCTATACCACTCCATCGAACCCCATATAAACACAATATAGTCGGTACAGTAGGAAGTTCATGTCTTGAACACATCAGCGTAACCGATTCCAGTCTGTTCATTTTAAAAGCAGTCCTAATTACACGGTTATAGGCGACAGACAGCCGATTTAGATTAATACTTGTAGACGAAGCCCAAAAAATGGTGCCATACTCAAGTTTTATCACAATGACAGCTTTTAAAAATTACACTACTTGTTTCTTACTCAGGGTTGTCCGTAACCTTTTAGTCAAATATAGTTTACGGTGTAACATAATAATCAACTGTTCGACAAGTTCATTAAACTTAAGGCTGGAATCAAACAAAATTTCGAGGATCTTTATAGTTGTGCAATCACTAAGAATACTCGGTCCAAACATAATCTTTGTTTTCTGAACATTAAGAACGAGTCCTCTCTTATTGTACCCATTAGAAAGGAATTCCAAATCCTGCGTTAGAAGGCCCATAGTTTCATCATGGGTGTCACTGGAATAGGTGGTAAACAAAAAGTTGTCATCTACGTAACTCATAATTTCGGTGTTAAACGAATGGCAGTAAACAGAAGCAGTTGAAACGGCAAACAAAAGAGGCCCAAGGCTCGACCCCCAAACTATACCACGAGTGGATTTCTCACTAATCAAGGGAGATAAACTAATAACATTCGATCTCTCACTCAGATAATCAGAAAGTAATTCCATATAATCGCTGTCAACAGGTCATATAAAAGTTGGCTTTGAGATACAGTATCGAAAGCCTTCGAAATATCAGTTTGGGCCACAATAAAGTTGTGGCCCACGTCTTTTGCCTCTGTCGCTTTTAAATAAATATGTAAAGGGGTCCAGGTAGTTTTAGATCCAGGCCTGCTTCCTTTCTGTTGAAGTGGAATCCGCGCCCACAAATATTCTGAGAGATGATAGAAAATCAACTTTTCGACAATTTTAGATAACGGGTTCATGACAGAAACCTGACGGTAATTAGAGATGTCCCTAGGGTAACCCCTTTTAAACACTGGATTGATTTTTGTCACGTTTATGAGTTTCGGAAATTTTTTAACTCTCACTATTGCAGACATAAAGGGTGAATACAAAAGTCTGAACCGAAGCAGATATGTCAGTTTTGAGGAATCCAATGAATAGGAAGTTGTGGGTGGCCTATCCCATGGTGCACTTTTCATCATCCCAAATATGCAAATTAGTATACATTCAAAATTTATCTCAAAAACCGTAAGGGATAGAGAAAAAAACCCCAATTGCAAACTTGTTCAGCATAAAAAAACAAACAAAACAAAAAAAAACCCATCCAAATCGGGCCAACCAATCACCCACAATCACGTGGTGAACTGTTTGTAGCTTACTGCACAAGGAAAACTGAATGTTGATATTTCCACCATGTAAAGGATGCAAATCAAAAAATTAACAAATTACCATACTCACATTCACTTTCATGCGGAAAAGCAAATAAAAGACATGTTTTGGCGTCAGTTAGGTTCCGTGCCCAATAGTATTATGGTGATTGTGGCGTCGTTTCACCACATGATTGTGGGTGATTGGTTGGTCCGATTTGGATGATTTTTTTTTTGTTTTGTTTGTTTTTTTGTGCTGAACAAGTTTGCAATTGATTTTTTCCTCTATCGCTTATGGTTTTTGAGATAAAATTTGAACGTGTCCTAATTTGCATATTAGGGATGATGAAAAGTGCACCATGGGATAGACCACCCACAACTTCCTATTCATTGGATTCATCAAAATTGACATATCTGCTTCGGTTCAAAAAATAAAAGAGGGGGGGGGTCAGGCTTGTCCCCACCTCATCGACGATCTATCATACTGATCAGTATCCACACTTTCAGATTTTTGTTTATAATATGCCTCTGATTTCCGTTTTTCCTTCATTATGTCCTGTGGACCTTTAACATTAAAGAAATGACTTTCACAATTATCTTTACAATCCTTCCTCATATTAATGTTACTCTCCATCATACTGTTCACTCTTTGGCCACTTCTTCCATTTTGAGTTGTTTTAACAATCTTCCGTATAATATTCTTGTCACATCCTTCAATCCGTTTTTTCGCACTTTCGTCACACCCTCTTGGTATCGATAACCCTTTCTCTACTTTTCCTAATGCATTTAAATCCAAAACTTGGGTTTCTTGATCACTTGTTTCACCACAGATATTACTCACATTAAACTGATGTACGTTTTTCTCCGTTATATCATATTCTGCCTCTAGGCTACTTTCCTCATCCATTTTATTCTTTACACTATCAATATCTGTTAATTCATTGTCGCCGGCCAGGTGGCCGAGAGGGCTAGGGCGTAGGCTTTCTAGTTCTCGAGTCCGCCTGGTCGTGGGTTCGAATTCCACCGTGGGTATGGATGTTTGTGTTGTCCTGGGCTGCGTATAGATATAACTTGTGTAAAAGGCGCAAAATGACCTTAGTAGTCGACGCCGAAAATTTCTAATAAACCAACCTAATTCATTGTCAGGAACAGTTTTTAACTCACTGACTCAGGAACCCACATCTGGTTTGTTTCGAGGTACCACTGACACTAATAAAGCACTTAAAGTATCATTAGTCGTAGTTATTAAATCCGTTACTTTCTCTACCATAGCATCTAAAGTCTCTTGTAGCAGTTTTCGCAATGATTCTATTACCCCATCTATAATAGATGTGATAATAATTCTATTATTATTACGTTCATTCTTCGATGGTAAATTAGGGACTAACGGATTATAATTATTCGTCCGTATATAATCCATAATTGTAGTATTCAATTCAGATACTTTTTGAAGAATCTCCTTTTGCAAACAATGTGTAGATTTATTCATGTCTATATTATTAGCACAATTTTCCTTATTCGATTGACAGATGGCTTTGTTTTTTTTTCAGGGTCATTGTTCTTCATACAGTATTCATATTTTTCTCCATTTCGGTTATTTCACCTTCCAAATCGCCGATCTTCTAAATATAGCTTCTCTATTACCTGAATTTTTCAGTCCTCTGTTAGTACGAAACCGTTCCGATTAATATTAATAAAATGATTAATATTTTTTAGTTCTTCTATCATTTTTACACATTTATGGCTGCTCTCAATTCGATCGTGCTCAGGTTCCATTACTCCAGTAGTAAACACTCCAATCACATAAAATATCTTCTTTTTACCGCTTACACTCAAACATAAATATGTATACCGGGTTCCAAGTAATTCGACGGTCTCTTTCTTCGAAGACAACACTCACATCGATTTACATTCAAATTATAATTTTTTATGTATTTTTTCTGATTTATTAAACTCATTAGTATTAAAAACTTTAAAAATTAAAAAATTAGATAGTAGTTATATAAATAAGTTAACAAATGGATCTTTTTATTACCATTCACCATGGATGTGCATTTGCACCATCCATCAAATTTCATTCTGGTTGGTCCCCCTATTGGTCCCACATGATCAGGAAGATCTACCATAATTTTGGTAAAAAAGATGTACCCACTCTAAAATTAAATATAACTTTTAACTGTTATTTTTTCTTTCTTAATTGAAAAGAAAATGAATCACTGTGAACTCATTAATTATTACTGTAATAATACTAAAACATATTTTTTAAGTCTTGTCAGTATTCATTATGGATGCAAATAAAACATCCTTCAAATTATATTTTATGTGGCCCAACAGGTTCTGGGAAAACAATTTGTGGAAAAGTTGATTTTAATAAGTCAAAATTTAATTGATCCACCACCAAAGAAGAGTTATTTGTTTATCTGAAAATCAAGAAATTTACAAAAGACTTTGTAGACGGAGTTCCATACCTGTTACGTTTCATAATGGATTTAATTTTCAAATTTTTGAGTCATTGCCTCTGTTAACATTGTTGATAATAGATGATCTCTTATCAGATTTAAACCAACAGAAATATTTCCATTATAATTATCAGTCATAACTTACATGAAAAAAAGATTTGTACTGTGCATTTGAATGCACAGTATTTTGTCCTCTTCAATGTATGTCGTGATATATCTCAAATTAGATTTTTGAGAAATCAATTAGGTTTTGGAAGTCTGTCGTTGTTAAATATATAAAGACAGCATGAAAAAAAATGAATGCTCATTTATTTTTAGACTTGCGACCCGACACAGCAGAATACATGCGATTTCGTAGCAGTATCTTTGAATTACCATCTATTGTTTATGTATTGAAAGATTGTCTTGTTGAGTTCGACAATATCTTCCAGTTCTACAACTGTGAGCATCTAAACAAGTAAATTCCCGACTCAAACTTAATTTATTGAACTAATTAAACACATTTAATTTATGTGCTCTGAATGTTCTTAAGGACCACGTCCCTTTAACACCTTTGGAAACTGCATAATTAAGAAAATATAAAAAGATCTTAAAAGCTTTGGCAACTAAAAAATTTTCTATTCATCAAAAAAAGCAAGCAATTAATTAAACAGGTCAAGGACTTTTTGCAGCATTGATACCAACACTAGTTGGATTATTAGGAGGTTTATTCAGTGGAAGATAATTTGTTTTGCAGAATGTTTAAAAAATGTTAACTTCTACACTTAATTTTCCAGCGTCATCCCTACCCAAACCATTAACTGAACTCGATTGAAAAATAAATGAAATTTTAATCCGCAAGGATTTGGATGAACCTACAAAAGTCAAATTGTATTTAAATTTATTGTGTAAATATTTAAAATATAGTAAACTTTCCATAGAAGAACACATTCCAGTGAGAACTGTCAATGAAAAGACAGAAGAGAAAAATTAACACATTTGTTCCAAATTTGGTAGTAGAAGAAGACGAAGATATAGTACCTTTTTTTGAACAGCAAAGAAAACCTGTTACACAAATTTTATATCCCATCCCTATGAAGTACCACAGACCAATAAAAAGAGTCCGAGTCGGGTCAAATAGATTGGGACAATTTGGGTCAATTCATTCATGACGATTGCGTGATTGTCGGATCGCACTTAGGTCGGCTTTTGCAAGGGCTTATTACAGAATCTAAAGCAACCCGTAAACAGATATCTAAAGAAACTGGATGGAAAGAAATTCAAGGCTTTATTAAACAAAGATTTGAAGCTTTCTTTATCTCTATGATGAAAGATTCACAAAGACACAGATTTCACTTCACCTGCTAAATCATTGACAGATTTGCCAACAGCAGCAAGTGAACAATTTGAATGGGATGAGGAGTTCTATTAAGAAACAGTTACATAAACTGTATTATGATCCTACCTCAGCTGGAAGCTTTGGTGGTGTACAACGTTTGTATGGAAAAGCAAAACAAAAGAATATTTTGGTGACTATTAATGATGTTAAATTGTGGTTGAATGGTGAGGATAATTACACTCTTTTTAAGCTGAGAAAAAGGAGATTTTTTACATAATCGTATAATCAGTTACGCATAATCAGCAGATCTCATTGGTTTATCGAACTTGTCTTCTAATGATGAACATCAATATTTGTTAACAATAATCGATATTTTTCGAACCAAGCAGTTGTGCGACCTTTAAAACGGAAAGATATTAAATCTTGCAAAATTGAAAGGTTTTGAGAAAATGGGCCAGAGTCACTAAAGGTCAGGTTGGGTTGGCCAGGTTGGCTGAGGTTTGCTTCACTGCAATTGTTAGAAACCTCAGCCAGCCTCCACCCCAACCTTAAAAAAAAAAAAAAAAAAAAAAAAAAAAAAAAAAAAAAAAAAAAAGGGGAAGGGTGTGATTAAAAATTGTTTTTAGACTAATGTGGTGTTGCTCTACATGGTAGTGCAGCGTTCGTTAACCACGGCATCATTTGTAACGTTCGTTACTTTGTATTATCACAATCACAGCACCAATTGCACCAATGTGAGCATAGTCACAGCACCAATTGTAACAATGTGAGCGTAGTCATAGCACCAATTGTAGCGGCCGGGATCCCTATTATAACCTTATCACGGTGATATCAATGGCTCGTGATGCATTTGTCATTTACCAACGCTTACCAATCGGGTGATAACTTACCTCTGCGTTACACGGGCTCCCAATCACTAGAATTAGCTATGATAAAGTTATAAGCTATACAATATATACTATGGTAATCTATATAAGCCTTTA
>JAHWFO010090671.1:253207-266373 GCA_023313115.1 Rhysida immarginata | reverse complement strand
AAAGTATCCCACTTCATCAAAGCTCAATATTCTCTTAAGCAATAAATCCCCTTGATATTGCTGTTCTCACTTACATTGCGTTGTGTTCAATTTTCTTGATCGTATAGAATTTACTCTAGTCCCTGGAGTTCCACAATAATAACCCTCTTAAAGAAAATATGCTCCTCGCCTCCCCTCTTCTCTTTACTTAGTCGAAATAAGAGGAAATCTTTTGTGCAAATTGAAAAATCTTTTATTCATTAACTATATAAGCTTCAATTAAAGTAAATTAAAGATAAAATGAGATTAGTGAGAGTTAGTTAGAGGAATAGCAAAAGGAATTTAAAATAACTAAATACGAATCAGATTACAAATGGATAATAGAATCTTCGCTTACTCAATCATTCTTAAATGCACTTTAGAGTTCTTAAATCACACGGTTTATAAGCCTCCCAGGTCTCCCTTATATTAACTCGCGTGATGGTTTTAATTCAATCTCAATGCAGTTCTTTCAATACACTCTCAGATATCGCGAACACGCGAAGGGACCAAATATGTAAATGTGTATACTTAGCTTGCTTGCTGTAGTTCGATGTGACTCACACTGTTCCACTGACACGAGGACGCACGATGCTCCATACGTGTTGCCCGACGACAGCCCAGCTCTGCGTCGGCACTCTGCTAGTTGCGTTGGCGGGAAGATCTCCGTTGGCGCCGAGGTCACTAAGCTCATGGGTGGTCGAACGAGGTGGCCACTAGTAGGATCATGTATACCGGGCGTCCCTCCACTTACGATCACCGTAGCCGTCGCTGATCTCCGCCGTTAGGGTCTGTTGTTTTTTCCGCCGTATCGCTTCTATCTTATTGGTACTTCTCCCGCCTTCATAGGCCTAGTGCGCCTTCGTGTGCACGGTTGCTCGCGTTAGGGTTCATGCGCTCTTTCGAGCCATTTGACAACACACTCTCTTCGGATGCTTACAGTTCTTTCTAGTGTTCACTTTGTTCGCTGGAATCCCTTGAAATTGCATTTCACAGAACAAACGCTAGTTCCTGTGAAGTAAGTATACTGCGACGTGCCATTCCATTCACTATTATGCTCCTAATCATTTTTGGAGAGTTCAGTCATGAAGTAAAACAAGAACATGACGGTGAGAGACGAAAGCATGAGAGAGATAGAGAGATCTCCGTAACTTAAAACAAACGCATGAGAGAGAGAGAGAGAGAGAGCAAGAGAGAGAGAGAGAGAGAGAAATCTCCGCTCCCTTTTATTACCTCTGTTTGGATTCTCGCGCCCAACACGTGACCGGGTGAGAACGCTTGCTAGTTAGTTCGTTGGGCGAGAGCTCTTCTTGCTCCTGCGCCTCCCCCCTCCTGTTCCTTTTTGCTTACGTTCTCTCTTCCCGCCTGAGGTGGTGAGCACAGAATCCTCAAAGAAAGAAAGATCAATTTCGTAAGATTTCCTCTTTAATAAAAGATTATTATTATTTTCTCAATGGAACGTTCCCCCATTTTAATTATCAATCAAATCCTTGTCCCCCCTTTCCCATAATTATCTTGTTAGATTGAGCGAAGCTTGACTAGAACACAGAAATATAATTCATATATTTCTGTTGTAACGATCATATCGTTACAGTAGCAATTGGAAATTTTTCTCTATCTTTAATAGTTATCGAGTTAGTAAATGCATGACCTTAAATTTAAGGGTCTAAGTCAAATTTGAGTGCGGCAATGAATCCCCCCCCCATTACCTATAAATCACACTCATCATATATCGCCTATCTGGCAGCTTTGAGATATCTGCCATGTTTCCAGACTTTTTGGTGATTCAAATCGTGTGTAAAACAATTTAAGGGGGTATTATAGAGGTCAACGTGAAAACAAAAATTCCTATGATCATGGGTCTGAATTTAAACCATAACCGAGAAATGAACAGAAATAAAAATGCTGCCACCAAGATCAACAAGCTAATAACTCAAGTCCTGTAAAGCCTGGATTAATGATATTTGGAGGAAAACGGGGTACATACAACACCACCTAGAGAGAAAGGCTGAGCGCGGGAACATCATACATTGTTATAACGTCATAGGTAGTCGTCTTTAATCGCATTTCTACCAATAATAAGCCCTAAATTATGCCTAGGTATGATGATGTAACAATGTATGAAATTTTCGCGCTCAGGCTTTGTTAGAGGTGGTGTTGGTACCGTTAAAAATTATTATTATTGTTGTTGTTGTTGTTGTTATTGTTATTATTATTATTATTATTTAATATGCGCTCCAATGGAGCAAAATCATGAGGCTTTCCAGGGTTATTCTAATTGAGTAATCTGGATATTCCAAATCCATGTCTGATGGTCACGATAGTTGGGGCACTCTCAGGCAATAATGTTCTGACGATGTTCAACTGGCATACTATTCCAGAGGTGGACAGTATTGAAAGGAAAATGCATTTTCTTCCAACAAGTCGATTTCCTTGCTGTGTCCGTTTCCTTGCTGAAAACATGAAGTGTGCTGGGTGAGAGCTATTAGTATATGCTTTTGCAAGCTCTTTGAGGTTAATAAAATTGAGTAAGGAATTAAAAGTCATTAATTTATGTTCATTACAAACTAGCATGATAGATTAACTAGAAGTCAGATTAAAAGCCGCTCGTAAAATTTAGTTAAAAGCCACATTTAATTTCTGTTGCATGTGTTTATTTAAAGGGTGCCAAATTAAAACAGCGTAAGTAAATTTTGGGAAGACCTTTGCTTTAAGAACAATAATAATCTCCCTTCTAGAGAGGGTTTTTTGGAGTCTAAGGACAAGGAAGGTGAGGCGATTAGCAGATCCCAAGATATGCTGTAGTTGTCGATCAAATTTAAGTTGATTGTCAAAGAGGACTACTAAGATTTTAAGAGAGGTATTCTTATCACTACGAGTTTTCTGGATCTTGATAGTGGCTGTCTTCTCCGGGTTAATTTTCATTCCCCTTGCTTTGTACTGTTGTTGTAACACGAGTACATCGGACTTAATATCTTGATCGATTACAGATGTGTGAGACGGATTACACGATTTTGTGAGAATAATATCATCGACAAAAGCTCTGATTTTAAATTTTAAGTTGAGGTCAAATATGGGTGTAATAAAGGTGGCAAAAACTGTGTTGCTGATCGACGAAACTTGTAAAATACCTCTAGTCGCAGGAGTAGCTAGTACTATTTTCTCCAATAATAAAGTTTTCCCTTTGGCGGAAGAGCTGTTTCAGTAAGTCGAGAGGCGTGCCTGTGATACCCAGGGCCTGTAATTCCGTGAACATTTGAGGATGAGAAACGGAATTGAAAGCATTAGCAATGTCAATGCAGGCCACAACGAAGGTTTGTCTGCTTTCAAAAGCCTCAATAGCTTCGATGTTAGTTTCCAACAAAAGTTCCTGAACAGAAATATTCGGTCTACCACCAAGTTGTCCTTTAGGTATTAGTTCCCAATGATAAATCGTCTTTGATTGAAAGAGGATTTTCTCTATAATCTTGTATAATGAAGGTAAGATGGCAATAGGTCTGTAGTTCTTGATGTCATTGATATCTCCATCCTTATAAATTGGTTGATTAAAGTTTGTTTGAAAAGTTTGGGAAACGTCAAATTTATTTCAATTTCTTTGATGAAATGAGCAAGGAGGTAATTACTGGGGATATCCCAGTTTTTAATTACGGAATGATTTAAAATTCCGTCGTTTTTGTTATGACTTAACTTTCCCGACTGTATAATAGATTTCTTGGGGTAGGTTTGAAGGTAGAGTCCAATTAAATTAGTTTTTACTTAAATCATTCTGTATAGGCTGTGGAATCTTAAAATTAAGAGGGTCGTCGATATATTCTAAGTAGTTTTTGAAATAATTTTCGGGCAAGGGAAACGTGTCCTTACGATTGCCCTTACCTGCAAATTTCCAAAGACTGAAGTAATTGCCTTCGGTTAGGTATTTCCTTTTTGCCTTTCTAATTTTGTGTTTATAATTTCTGTTAAGTGGTTTAAGTTCATGTAAAATATCAGGGTTTTTGGTCGTCAGGAAAGGTTCATACAGATAAGGTGCGTCCTGATATTATAAAGCCAAACACACAACTCTTAAAAAGCAACGATACACTAAACACATGATATTGCGCATTTAATTAAATGTAAAGTAATGTCTAATAATCATTCAGACAAAAAATAAACAAAATGCGAACTACTGCTAAATTGTAAACAATAAAGAAGCAAAATCAGACCATTTCACATGTTACCTCTTTCTTTCAATTGACTCATCCTAAATTGTTAATTTTAATCTTTCACATTTGCATTCATTTCCATAAAGCATATGAACTGAAAAAAGTAATGGTAACAAGTTACATACCTAGAGCTCGTCGAGCATCTTCGTGATATCTATAGTAAATGAATAAGGGTCCAATAAAAGGTTTCTACCGCATCTCTTTGGACCCTTATTCATTTAACAAGTTACAACTATTCAGGATGAGCTGCTGTATTGAAAGTCAAGAATGCCACGAGGAATCCGAGTAAGTGACATGGAAAAGGGGCTAATTATTGATCTGCATGAATCTGGACAATCTGCAAGATCCATTGCATCAATATTGGGATGTTCACACTCAGTCGTGGATAACTATTTAGGGTTAAGAGAAAATTATGGCCAAAAGAAGTCAACTGGACAACCAGAAAAACTAACCATCCGCCAAAGAAAGAGCAATAATTCGAGAAGTGAGCCAAATTCAGTGTCTCTACGTACTCTTGCATCAAGAGAAGACATTCCTGTATGCAAATCCACAGTTGAAACTGTCATTCATAAGAGTAACATCCTCCAGCACCAAAGGATAAAGTCGCAGCCTGTTCTATAAAATTGCCATAAAGAAAAACGGCTTCTTTGGGTAAAAGAAAAGATATCATGAGAAGAAAATTGATAGAATGTGATCTGGGAGTGACAAAAAAAAAGCTCAATCTTGGCGGTCCAGATGCATGGCATTTTTATTGGCACGACCTTAAATAGGAGGTCTAGTGTTATTCAAAACGTCAAAGTGGAGGTGGAGGTGTTTTGACGTGGGGAGCTTTCGGATAGCGTGAAATCTCAAATATTGATTTCATTAGTGAACGAATGAATGCTAGTGCATACCAAGATCTATTCAAATATTTGCTCGATTCTGCAGTAGAAATGGAAGGACCCCACTGGCTGTTCCAGCAGGACAATGCTCCCGTACATAACACTAAAAGTACATGAGAGTAGTTTCTCAATAATGGTGTTCCTGTCATTGAATGGTCTGCATTATCTCCAGATTTAAACCGAATGGGGAATGTTTGGGGATGATTATCATGCTCTGTTTATGCCAATGGAACTGAAGACTGCCATAGTAGATGCATGGGAAGGACTTTATGTGAATTACCTCCAAAGCCTCGTTACAACTTTGCCAGAGCGTATCTTTAAAGTTATCCAAAAAAAAAACAAACGGAAAGTTCACTGGATATTAAACCACAAAAAACATAGTGGCTGTATATTTATTGGACATGTGAAATGGCCAGATCGTGTTTTTTCATTATTTATTATTTACCAGTTGTTCGGATTTTGTTTGTTTTTTGTCTACTTGACCATTAGACATTACTATTCATTTAAATAAATGCGGAATATCATGTGTTTAATGTATCGTTGGTTTTTCTGAGTAATGTGTTTGGCCTTATAATTTCTGGACGCACCTTATTTTCTCTTGGACCAGAGCTCTTGGATTTTCATTGTCTACCAGGTATCTGTTTTTGAAATAGTATATTTGTTTTCACTTCTAAAGGAGACTTTAGGAGAAAGGATTTTATTTGAGTCTGTAAGTACTGGACAATGTTGTCCACATTGTGAAGGTCAAGATATGGGGACCAATCATGGGTCATAATCAAATCTTTAAAAGCAATACAGTTGGCACGTTTGAAATTATATGTACAGGAGGATGAAGTCGATTTATGTGAAGTAATAGAATGATTTTTCTGTATTTTTAAATTTATTTGATCGAATTCCAACGAGAAGTTTCCGAGTTACGCAGTCAATATTGTGTAACAAGTGCTGTTTAGTACTCACTAGTGAACACATGTTATGATGTTGAATGAATAATTCTGAAACTTCTTGTTGGAATTTGATCAGATTTTAACGGTATACACAGTTTTATGTTCCCTGCTATTCCTCCAAATTTCATTAATCTGGGCTTTACAGAACCTGAGTCATTAACTTGTTGGTCTAGGTGGTGGCATTTTTATTTCTGTTCATGTCTCAGTTACCGTTCAAATTCGGACCCATGTTCATAGGACTTTTTGTGTTTTACATAATACCCCCTTAAATTGTTTTACACACGATTTGAATCGCCCTGTATAATAGATGTAAAGGTATTCGTACTGATCATATTATTGCTAACATGTTAACTCTTCGATCACTATGTATATCAATTGTGAATTAAAAGAAATTTTATTTATTTTTCTTTTTTAGATCTCGTTTTCTTTTCAAGATAGTATTCACATGCATCATCTGCGAGAAAAGCTTTGAATACAGAAGAAGCTTGAGATGACATATACAAAAAACACATGCAGATAGATTCTGTGCAATCTGTGGTGAACATTTCGAGACCAGTCAAAAACTGGTTTTGCATAACCAGTTTCAACATAAAAAGGGAAACAATTCACTTGCTTTGTATGTAGTTAAAAATTTCCGTATCCATCATAAGGAAGTGCATGAATCCAAGCAACCACCACCAACTTCCTCGAATTTCCAGTTATCAAAAATTGCATTTTAAAACTTTTTTTTACATGTGTTATTGATCTGTTACTCATACTATACGAGTAATTTGCCAAATATTTTGATACTTTTAAAAGTGAATTAGAAAATTTTAGACTTATTCTAAATTGTCTTTTTCATATGACATTTATAATCTGCTTGACAGTAACTGTTACATGTTTGGGACTTGGTGAAGAGGGAGGGCAGGCGTACTCTACTTATTGCTGCTTTTATTTACCTGTGAGTAGCGTTTCGTGTGCTCCCATTCGATCATTTAGTGTGATGGAGAGCGTTCAACTCGATCAACAAAAGAGGACGAAACAATGGGAGAGACAACAAAACGCCAAAACAATTATGAACATCTTGCGCAACAACAATTAATTAGTGTTCGCCAACACGACATTACTCCCGTCGCACTAAGCTAGGGGTAGCTGCCGAGTGCGATCAGAGTCTTGGAGGGATACTGGATCCCACCTCGGTCGATCCCGACGGCGAGTTGCGTCTGCATCTGTGAGCGCTGGCTGTTCGCCACTTCCCACATCAGGCTAATGTGGCTCAATTGGATCGGCGGAGTCATTTGGGTCGAGCGGCGGAACATCTTATGCTGGGTTTGGGATTACCACCGTGGTTGGCAGCTCATTCTCGGCTGCAACAGAGATCACCTCAGTAGGTGTGTGATCCGCTGTTTGGGGAGTGCACTCTGTAAAGCGCACCCGACAAGGAGTTCTAGGTTTCCTCATTTCATCGCTATGGTCCGCACTGGGAAGCTCTGCATCAAGTGGTTTAAGTTGGTCTATGTGTTGCTTATAGCACTTGTTTCCAACCGCTACTTCATAGTGAAGATCTCCTAGGCGACGGCTGACAACACCTAGTAGCCATCTTTTCTGGGAAGGACTTCCCGAAGACACATACACAGCTTGCCCTTTTCGTAGGGACCAAAACTAAGGCGTAAACGCGGCTGGTGCCGCTCTTGAACTCACTGGATTACGTCTTGTGGCTACAACATATTCAGGCGAGAGAGTAATTCCCTTCCGAGGAATAACTTAGAGGGGGACTCCTCCGTGGTGGCATGGGGCACTCTCCTGTATCGTTGCAAAAATATATTTAAGTTCCGTTGTAAACTAGTTGGGG
Organism: Rhysida immarginata; assembly: GCA_023313115.1. Lineage (NCBI taxonomy): Eukaryota > Metazoa > Arthropoda > Chilopoda > Scolopendromorpha > Scolopendridae > Rhysida > Rhysida immarginata. The sequence goes on along the minus strand of JAHWFO010090671.1, from coordinate 258,500 downwards.
TGGTTCCCATGGCTTTTAATGCACTTTTGATAGCCTGAACGTATCGTTCGGCTTGTCCGTTTGTGGATGGGTAGTAGGGCGCTCTGGGCTTATGGAACTTTACTCCTCACACTTTGAGGTAAGTTGTAAATTCGTCGGCGATAAACTCGGGACCGTTGTCGGAGACTACCATAGTCTGTACCCCGTATCTCGTGAACAGTTTATCCAGTATGTCGATTGCAGTCGTCGACGAAGTTATCTTGATTTCCACCCATTTGCTGTACACATCGACAATAATAAGCAGCATTTTCCCCGATACAGGTCTGGTGTAATATACATCAATCCTCTCCCTTGGGCCTTTGGGATACTTCCAATGATTTACTCCGTACTGGGGAGGTGCACTGAAGAACGTTGCACAATCGGCGCATGATTTGACAGTGCGTTCGATGTCTGCATCGATGTCGGGCCAGTACACGAATGAGCGGTAGAGGCCCTTCATCTTATCCAATCCTAGATGGCCAGTGTGGAGGTTATCCAGGACTGGTTGCCGTAGTGGTGGTGGTATCACTACATGATGTTCGTACATCAGGCAACTAGCGCTCGTTGTATATTTGTACTCGGGTGCCTTAAATCCGGAGCGGGTTAGGTCACTGTCTCGTCCAAGTTCCTGGACGATCCAGCCCACTCTTGGATCGCTTTGGGTGGATTTAGCGATATCGTCCGATCGGTTAGGCAACTGGTGGACCACAAATTGTTCAAATCCATCTTCCTCTTCTTCTACCCTGTTGATTGATGTCACTCGTGAGCAATAGTCTGCATTGCTATGTTCTTTGGTTGGTTTGTAGACAATTGCATAATTAAAATTGCTTAAATAGTCTCGCATAATTAGCCATGCGACTGATGCACAGGGTCGAGAGAAATTTGAGGGTGGAATATCTGTGTCAGTGGTTTGTGGTCGGTGACCAACTCAAATCTCCATGTGCACAGGTATTTAAAGTACTTTTTTACAGCCCATACGATGGCTAGGGCTTCTTTGTTGATTTGGAGATAACGTCTCTCTGTTTCGAAAACAGACTGGGTGGCGTAGGCTTATGGGCCTCCCTAATCCATTGGCTAGGTGGTGGCTTAGTACTGCCCCCAGTCGGAAACTGCTGGTATCTATGGCGAGAATGACTGGAAGAGAGGGGTCATACTGGATTAGGACGTGTGGCGAGGGCGTTCTTTAATTCCTCATATGGCTTTCGGGCTTCCTTGGTCCACACAAACTTGTCTTGGCCCAGCATTTCTCGTAGTGGTCTTGCTCGACGGGACAAATTGGGTATAAAGGCACTGTAGTATGTCACCTTTCCCAGGAAAAGTTGGAGTTTCTCGGACGACCTCGGTGTTGGGGCCCTCTGGATGGCTATGATATGTTCATTGGACTTGTGCAGTAAATTTTTATCTATTACATGTCCCAAGCAGGTCAATGAAGCGGCTGCGAGCACACACTTTTTCCTTTTGAGATGGAAGCCGTGGCTGTCCAATCAATGTAGCGTTTGGCGCAACGCTCCAATGAGTCCATCAAAAGGCAGGGCGAACACGATGATGCCATCAAAGTAGTTGACGACGTTCTGCACGTCGTGGAAAACTTCCTCCATCCGACGCTGCAAAAGTGCTGGGATGTTGGCGGCACCATAGACGGCCCTCGTTGGTCTGAGCAGTCCATGCATCGGCATGTTTAATGTTAGTACCTCCCAAAATTTGTCATCAATTGGTAGATGGGTGTACGCATCTGTGATATCAAGGTGAGCAAACTATGCTGCCCCTTTCATTTTGTTAAAGATATCTTTTATCTTGGGGATTGATTGTTCGTCCATAATAGTCTGTTTCTTCACCATAGGTTTATAATTGCCCATGCTGCATAGTGCTTCGTTTTTCTTCATCAACACATGGGTCGGCGATGCCCACTCGGAGAAGTTGACCTTCTCATAGAACCCGGCCTTTATCTTCTCCTCGATTGCTTTGGCATACTGCTCCCGTAAAGCAAGGGGAACGTCTTTGGCTCTGGCGAACACAGGGGTGGTATCTGGCAGTTGGTGGACAGTTGCTGGTGACCCTTTCAGTTTTTCTGCTGTGCTCTGGAAAACATTTATTTATTTATTAGTACTAATAATCCAATACGTCCATCCAGGGCCTGTATGGCTAGAAGCCGACGAGTTGGGTCCCTGGATGAACCTCGATTAACAACTGCTGTATGATGCCCACAGCAGGGGGGGGGGGGGGTGGGTTAAGATCGAGAATCACGGATGATCACCCATCCAGTGACTAGCCATGCCTAATGTTGCTTAACTTTGCAGAAGTTGTTTCAGTGAAAGCCCACATGGTCATATTATTTAATTAGTCTGTCTGTTCCTCGGTGAGCAGTCCCTTGCCTTAGTTCTCCTGGATGGCTTGGATAAGCGTGAACAGTTTGTCAAATCTTATTTAGTGTACAAAACTGGAGATCCAGTTGCGGCCCATCAGTCCTGTGGAGTTACCATCCAACACATAAAGGTCCATTTTCCGGCTAGTGCTGCCGATGGTAACCTGAACTTTTATTTTGCCAAGGCATTGCACTTGGTGACCGGCTTATCTCCGGAACTGCCGGTCGGTCTTCTGTAGGCATATTTGGGCTTGACTTTGCGTAGACGAGTGACGCCTTTAATACCAGAAGATGCTCCCTTGTCAACCGCCATTTGCAGTCTTCCCGTCGGTTTGGACATCGATCTGGTTTGGGCATATGGCTTCTTGACTCGAGGTCCCCTGCAGTTGGTTTAGTGTTTGGACCTGATCCACTGGCACTTGAGTTTCATTGGGAACAGCACGATGTGTCCTCTTGGTCTTGGACCAACATGCTTTCGCTATGTGCCCTATCATTTGGCAGGAGTAACAGGTCGCAGTCTTACAGCGACAGGTGTCCGCCCAGTGTTGAATGCCACACCTGCCACATGGTTTCTTCTGCACAGTCTTGTTCTCATTGGAAAAGTGGTGACTGGTTGTGGAACAATGACGCTCATTGCTCAGGTTAGCTCTGCGACTTGGGAGCTTCTGCTGTTGGTTTCTCCCATGATGGTTTGTTTTTGTGGTCGGAGACTCATAGCCAAGTTTATTTGTATCCTCTGTGATTGACTGGCTTACTGCTTTTCCAATGGCCCAGGTGGCTTCTAAACATTGGGCAATGGAATGGACTTTATCGAACTCATCTGGGTTCTTCGCGATGATCTTGTCTCTGGGAAACGAAGGCCGTGTAAGAATTGTTCGATGAGCATACGATCTAGAAAGTCCCCATATTGGCAATGGGCAGCACTCTTTTGCAGTCGGAGTGCATACTGGGCCACTGATTCGTCTGGGCTCTGGATCACAGTTCTAAACTTGACTTTTTCGACATATTTATTTCGGGGACAATGAAAATGATTTGTCAAAATTGATTTGAGTTCGTCATACGGAATGGTTTCCGGATCTTTAAGGCTAGCTAGGATCTTCAGCACGCCGTTCAGCTCTGCCCTCATATGTACACGAGCATAGGCGTCGGGAATATTGGAGAGCTGTAGCTTCCATTTAAATCGCTTAAAATATTCCCCGACAGATGTCTCGTCGTTCATATGATCTTAGATCACCTTGACCGCATGGAACAGGTGCAGCCTCATAATAAAGTACCGGGGAACAGAGAACTTAGTCTTCGACTGTGCTGCCTATCAAGCCTAAGGCAAGCTTGTGTGATTGAACAATCTTGAGGTAATGGTGCTTTGCCTATGGCTGGTCTATTCCTGCAGGGAACACGGGCTATCAAATACTCCTTACTAAGGATGCTCCATATGAGTCAGGTAACTCCTTTAACCAACCAAGGGGGAATCACGGGAACCCCTATTGGTCCGTTCCCTCGTAAGATGATTTCCCCAGTCAAAGGTTTCCAGATCCCACCTGGCAGAACTAGAGAGCTGTCTGAGGAATTCACCTCCTCTACTGAAGGTGTCATGTCACCACCTTCTCTTATTCAACACAGACTGAACCTCTTTCAGTGCCCAGCTGCACCTCCAAACATCTAAAACCCCTACAGTAAAAAGTAACAGTTACAAAAACCATAGCTCTGTGTACATAGGGCTCCCTTTTTCTATACTTCTTTCAACTCTATAGTTGTAACCTGGAGGCAACAGAGTTCCTTCGAACAAACTGACTGGCAGGCGCACAAATCAGAACAGGGACGCATTCAACGCTCTTAATGGCCAGTAAAAAGGAAAATAGTCAAAAGTCACTAACCAAATTGACGACATCAGTTTGGCACAAATGGCGGGCTTTCCTGCCCGGTGTCTTTACTTACAGCGCTGAACTCTTGACAAGATCGGCGCTCCACCTATGACTTATCTGATACGATCAACAAAAGTTACTTTTTTTTTTTTTTAAACAAAACTGCTGCATCAATTATGCAATAGTTCAAGGCATGTGTTAAATTAATGCTTCATGCTTTAAACAGAACTTTTAACTAGTTCATTCTCAAGGTCAGAACTAAAAAAACTTTCTGCTTATCGCATCGGCAATGCTCTTTTTTCAAATATGGCTCATCGCCATTCGATTCCACTATACTATACAACGACGGAGGGCTGTGCAGGATTCACAACAACAAAAAAAAGACGTTTTTAACAATGCACTGGGAGGTTATCTCAGAAAAAGCATTTCATCGAGAAAACAATGAAAGCCCGGGCAATGCGAAAACGCTGTCGCCTATTATCGGCGTGACAACGACCATGAAATATGGAAACTAAACTTAAAATTTCCGAAACAACAATAATAAAATTCTCAATAAAAGCTTTACAACATCAAGGTCATTAAAAAAACAAACATCACACTGCACCCAAAAGCATAACTCCACTAAAACTGAACAAATGCAACACAGCCAAAAACGAACAAGCACACCACCCTCTTCCGTTCACCTCCCCTAAATTGAACACAAAACCAACGTCAATAGTTAGGAAACACACACACACACACACACACACACACACACACACACACACACACAAAAAAACCAATCAATACCAGAAAAAACAACACTGCAACCGCTACCTCCGCCAGGCAAATGCATCTACACGGACATGGAATGTCACACGTGCCCGACGGAAGAACCAAAAACAACCCTAAATTGATTTGTTTAACCCCATTATATTGTCACCATATATATTTAAAGCCGATCGAATTATTTTTTATAAGCTAGTTTTAATTTGCTTTTACATGAACTTATGGGAGATAGCCCAAATAATCAGCTCATAAGTGATCTTTACCAGGGCCGTACGCAGAAATT
>JAHWFO010090671.1:228350-253107 GCA_023313115.1 Rhysida immarginata | reverse complement strand
AACAGATTTAGTTGGCATGGTGGCCAATTTCGGGGGGGGGGGAGCTGCAGCCCTCTCAGCCCCCCCTGGGTATAGCCCTGATCTTTACTTACGGCGTGTGTCATTTACATTTACATATTTTATGACATGTTTGTAATTCATTGGCGAGGCAGTGTAATATCTTTCGAGAATGTGGACTAAATGTTGCCTAACTTCTAAATGTAAATACACCATGATTCTCAAAAGAAAAGTATGGATTTTTGAGTAAAAGTGAGCCATTTAGGTGAGAGCGCTTTATTAGTTATAATATCAGGAATGATGTCCTTGTAATGTGTTTCTTTAGTCTTGAGGTGCCATTGTTGATTTCATGCAACTTTTTTCCAAACGCATGAACTGAAAGTTGATAGGTCCACGTGAGTTGTATTAGGTAGTCGTTTCCCATTTCTTGCCCAATATGCCAACTTGTCAGCAAGCTCATTACATTGTCTGCCCAAACACACCCCACAACTGAAACCTTCCTGTCCTCTCGAAATCATTTCATGATCTTCCTTTTGCCGACGTGTCTCACCTCGTTTTACTTCCAACATACAATGCGGCGTAGCCTGTTGGAAGAAATACCGGGGCTCGGGGGCACTATACATCCATTGGCCTAGGTACATGTTCCTCCATGTCCACTGCTACCGGTGGTTTGGGCGTGCTATGCTCCATTGGCCGAGGTACGTCACGGTCCTTCATGTCCACCGCTGCCGGTGGGTCTGAAACCGCCACCTGCTCCGATGGGGCATCACCTCGTCTTCCTCGTCCACTTCTGAAGATTCCGCACCCTTTCGGCTCATTAATGGGCTAATATAGTCTTTCCTCCTCACCCGCGCCTGCTTCCTTGTTGGCACATCAACAGTGTTTCAAACTCTACATATACCATCACTGCATTGTGAAGACATGCTCCCCTGATTTTGTAGTTCACAGGCGACACTTTCTCAATTACCCTGAATGGCCCTATATATTTAAAGGGCAACTTTCGTTTTCTTCGTCCCTATTGTAACAACTATACTTGCTCTCCAATAGAGTACTCTCACGTTGTCCACCCTTTATTACTGCGCTTCAATCTTTTATTCCTCTGCCAGCAGTCCTGCTCCCTCACCAGCTGCCTAACGTAGTGCAGGTCAGATACCAACGCTGAGTGGCATGCCTTGACCTGATCATCTGCATTGTACTTTTGCTTATCCTCTTATTCATCTCTACCTTTCGTCTAGTTACCCTCAGGCATTGACCTACTTTTTGTGTAGGCTCATAGATTTGGATTAACGAAAAAAATTCATCAGGGTAGGGGTAAAACCTGATGTATCAGGGGGGGAAGAAAAGATGGTATACATAAATCGAGTTCTTTCCTCTTTTTTTTTATTTTCTTTGACCAATTTATTTTCTACTATTTTTTAATATATTCGATTACTATTTATTTCTATTGTTATTATATGGAAAATTTGATAATGTTATTTTTCATTTTAAATTTTGATTTATATTTTTTAATTTTATTATTATATTGTTTTTAATTTTCTAATATTTTTTAATTATAATTTTTATCATAGCAATTATAATGTACCAGTCATCAATGACCAATCAATGAAATGTGAATTTGGATTCTTAAGCTACATTGGCTTAAGAGCTTTGTATAATATAATGAATAAAATATAATTTTTTATCATTAAAATAATTTTTAATATCAATAGAATATACTTTCGTTCAAAAAAACGTAGTTTCATATTGAAAAATAAACATTCGTGTCAATAAAATAATATTTCACATCAATAGAATAATTTTTCACATCGCTAAAATGTAGTTTCACATCAAGGAGAATTTTAGAGTAGAATTTTATCCGATGGAAGTTGGATTTTTTGTACGGCAGTGGCGGTGTTTCTGTCCAGCGAGGTTATTATCCGGTAGGGTTTCTCTCCGAAATTTCATCAACATCGAATTATAACTCTACGAAAAATGCTTATAAAAATTGGATGTAGAATAAATATAAAAACTTGTCGAGTTACTATAAATGCCCAATTATAAGTCACTCGCGAATATAAGTCCCACCCCCAAATTTAAGGTACATTTTGGTACATAATTTTCCCCCCTTAAAATTCAAGCCATGACATAATAATCGATAATGCTAATTACATCACTGAAAAATAAAAACAAACACACTAAATGCAGTGTGGAAACTAGTTTATTTACATTGTAGCGTTTACTCATGGGGCGTGATATTCTTTTCTCTTGCTGCCACAAGAATCACTAACTTACTTTCCCACCATGCTAATTGTTTAATCCTAATTACCTACTACTTATCTGCTAAGGTGTCTAGCAATGCTCCCTTCATTAAAGTAAGCACCAGCCCACCTTTAATTCAATACCCAAGTTGTCCCTCTTAAGTAGTCCTACCCCTCTAAACTTCAGTTAAGAACTGGCCATTATTGTGATCGTATAGTGCTTGGTTTTGTTTAGTCAAAATACTTTATATTGGCAAGTTTTATTCAGTCCAGCTCAACTTGTAAAACTCCCCCCCCCCCGGCCCCCACTTTTTGTTGCTTCTATGGCAACGAGACAGATTTAGCAACCTAAGGTTAAGACTAATTAAAATTTTAATTAAAATTCGTTAATAAATTTATTCACAATGCAGAATTTTTTCCTTTAAAGTTTTGAGTAGTTTTGATGATTTAGTGCGTTTTCAGAGTAGACTCTCAACCGCCGACAATGTATACATTCCGATAGGCCTACGCACCGGTGAATTGCTGCACTTTTAAACTTTGATTTAACATAGACCCTAATTATAATGTCGCCCACGGTAAGTGAGACACCGACTCTCGCGAGCTAAAATCCGTACGTGCTCCTGAAAAGCCCGGCTGTCAGAGACTACCCCTTGGGCTACCAGCCTACAGGCTCACCAATCACACCGCTCGGAGCCCCAGTGGTTAGAGGCAGTCGGCCGCTTATCGCAGAGCAGGGTTCGGGAGGCGAAGTTATGCTTCATAGTCCCCAAACCCCCACGTCTGCCGATAACAGCGGCTCTCTCCTCCTTCCCTGCCGCTGTGCCCCACGTAAGCTGGCGACGCCTGCTGCCCAACTTGACACACTCACCTCCGCTGCTGTGCTGTCTCGTTCCCAATCAACATCGAGCGTCTCATGGCTGTTTACCCATCTCATCATAGGCGGCCGTGGCTACGCTGATAGCTTGGCTGTTATGTTCTCATGAACTCATGCCACATGATTCTTCTTTGCTGTCTCCAACTGGCTCGCACTCAATTTTTTCTTCATACGTTCCCCCCCCCCCCCGGAATGTTCGCTCTATTCTCCCTTAATCGGGAGGTGACTGCTGTCATGACAACTCCTGCTTTCTCTGCTTGCCCATTAGGCCTATTGCCCATCCCCGCTCTGTTTCTCTCTCTCTTCCCACCAAAATGTTGATTTGGGAACAAAGGGTAAAGAGAAAAGATAAATAATATTCTGTAGGTGATTAAACAATAATAAATACATATTAATTTAATAAAATTTAAGAGCTGTGACGTATAAGTTAATTTCGTTTGAAGTTCATCAGGACAAAATGCAACTCCGTGGCTGTGTTCGTTAATTTATTCAAAATGACTGCATGCGAAGCAAAACTGAAGCGAAGTCGTATTTTTTCTCCTTCGAAGTTAGTTTTCTCGATATTATACAAAGATAAATAATTTTTAAAGGTGATTACTGTTAACAATAACTAATTTATCAAATAAATATCTTTTTAAGTGGAATAAAATGACTACTTGTTTGCTATTCAATCACACATGGCAACAGCTGGTAACAAAAACTATATCAACATCAATAGCAGCCCATCAACAGGTAATTTTAGCTAGGCTCGAGTAAACGTCACACTCCTGTTATTTTGTCACTCAAAATTTGGTACAAAATTTTGCGACTTATACTCGAGCATTTACGGTAATCTTAAAAATCAAATAAAAGATTTTGCAGAGTTAATTTTAAAAATCAAATGTAAAAGTTTGCCGATGTAATTTAAAATAAATTATAAATTTTCCGATTTTAATTTGAAATAAATAAAATTTAAATTAAGAGCTGAATTAAAATAAAGTGCAAAAAAGTTCGTCAATAAATTATTAAAAATTTATACTCTTAAAATTTTATATATTTATTATTTACTATAATTTATTAATTTGTATTATAATAAATAATGCATATTAACACAAAATGGTAACACTATTTATAATAATAATAATACGATGTAAAAAAAAAAAAAAAGCATTTCTTTCACTTTTGGTGAATGTACAAAATCTTTTGTTCAGGTTTTGAAGTTACCCGACTGGAACTACTTAATCCCATAGTATTATCGCTGCAAAGTGATTATTGCCTGAGGGTAACTAGTCGAAAGGTAGAGATAAAAAATGAGTATAGCTCCCATTCGCCACTCCCGTGGGACTCCAGGGTTGAAACCATACAGGAGGAAAGTGGGGCTTCCACCTAGGGACTCATGCTGACTTGTACGCAAGGCATACAGTACAAACTCAAGCATCTCGTCCCATTTCTCTGGCTGATCATTGCACAACGTCTTAACGGTCTCGCAGAGCATCTTATTACAACTCTCCGCAATATTATCGGACATGGCCTATAAGGCTGTGGTGATTTTATGGTGGAGTTAGTACCCTGGCCGCTGATGATTTGCTGAGGCACCCCATAATGACACAAAGTGTTCTTGGCGAATGCCCTAACGACCCTTGTCGCTGTTTGGTCGGGGAGTGCCTCAGCTTCAGCAAATCTGGTGAAGGAATCAGTCATCACCAGACTATACCGATTCTCCCTGCAATACTTCTGGACCGGACCAACCACGTCAATTACGACTTTCTGGAAGGGGAAATCCGCTGTCACCACTCCTGCCACGGGACATTTCGTGCGCTGACACACCATACAGCTTTGCAGTTTCTGGATCACGTCTGCCTTCACTCCTGGTGAATAAAACATTTTCTTGAACCTGTTGATTGTGGCACTCACCCCACGATGTCCCCCAAGGACTCCAACGTGAGCTTGTACCAATAACTTCTCACAGAGACACTTCGCTACACAAACCTTCATACACGTATCTGGGTGTCTTGTGTTACACCACCCCACAATCCCATCTACCATTGCTAATGTCCCCAAATAGTTGTGCAACTCTGCCTGCCATTCCAGTTGTTTAACGAGACCCCCCCAACCACCCATCACTTTCTTGTGCCGACATCACCTGATCTCGCAGCACTTGAGAGCCTAAATCTACCAGGATGGCATTATATTGTCAGGACTGAAGATTGGATACCAAGTTTAATTTTCCTGATATATATATTTATAGGTGAAATTCTATTACTCAAGGGCCCATCTCAGGAACCTCTGATTGGAGTCCCTCATGCGTTGGATGAATGGCAGTGGCTTGTGATCTGTCATCACTGTCGTCGGATATCCCAGGATTATCGGCCGAAAATGACCTGCAGCCTGGACAATTGCTAAGGCCTCTTTTTCAATAACTGTATAATTAGCCTGCGCCCTTTGAAGTTTCTTGCAGAAATATGCTATGGGGCGTAACGATCCGTCCACCACCTGCTGCAAGACCCCACTGACAGCACTCCCTGAAGCTTCCGTTGCTAGAACAAAAGGCTGAGAGTAGTCAGGGCCACCTACAGGGGTTATCCGCCCAGGACCTCCTTCACCAGTTCGAAGGCCTGCCTACAGGCTGCATCCCAGACAAACTACACCCCTTTTTTGTAGGATTAGTCAATGGGACCAATTAGTCTGATAAATTCGGCATAAAGGGCTGAGAAAAATTGATTGTCCCGATGACACCATGCACCTCCCAAACATTTTGTGGTTCGTTTAACCCCACAATGGTGGCCACATTCCCTGGATCAGGGTAAAACCCCTCGGGAGAAATTACATGGCCAAGGTACCACACACAGGAAGTACAGAACTGACATTTGGCTGGTTTGACTATTAGAGCCCTTTCCCTGAACCTCTCCAGCACCCATTGGAAAGTTTCGGTGGAAATCAGAACATCATCCAGGAATGTGTGATGTTACCCCCAGTCTTCCCCCGAAGAGCTGACACCACATGTTGTTGGAATAGGTGGGAAGAGTTCTTCCGTGACCACAGAGAGAGAGAAGGCCTCTGCAATGAAACCGAATACATTGTTGCATCACATAGATAGTGCATTGTTATTCGTATTTCTATCAATAATAAGCCCTGAATTTACACTATCTATGATGTAACAATGTATTCAGTTTCATTGCGGAGGCCTTCTCTCTCGGTGGTCACGGTTCTTCCCACCCTGGGGCAATCTGGTCAGTTGGTATTTGCCCCATGGTATCTGGAAGGCATAGCATTCCCTCAGTGATTCGATCAACGGTACCTGAAAATAACTGGTGTTCAAATCGATCACTGAGAAGAAACTTTGCCCCTGTAGCTCTGCTAGGATATCTTTGATAAATGGAATGGGGAAGTCCACTGGGCTGGTACGGGTATTAACCACCCATAAGTCCAGGGTAATCTCACTTCCCCATCCTTTTTTGGTATCGGGTATACTGGAGAGTTCCTGGACTAATCTTAGTTCGATAAACCCGAATCGCTTCAGCTCATTCAGTTTCTTCTTGTAGGCATCCTTACAGGTGTGCGGAATCCGGTAATGCGCATATAAGTAATTTCTGATTTTTGCTGAATTTTATGTATTTAAATTGACATTTATTTACATTTCTATTCTTTAGTTTAATAAATATAATTTAAAAATGCTTTTAGATTGTGCAAATTCCTTCATCCTTTTTCTATTACAACATGAGGTAAGGATATGAAAAAATGACCCCCATTGGATTACCCAACTATATATATTGATTATTTAATACACAGGAAATCTCATGATGAAAATGAAATGCTAAAGTTTAAAAGTTTGGAAGACTACAATTATTTCAGTAGTGGAAAAATGGGAGAAATTTTTATTCATCACCTCAATAAAAATGTTTGTGTTCTTTCAAGGGGGAGGGGGGGGCAGGTCTGATAAGCTTGGTTGGTTGGTTTATTAGAATTTTTGGCATCGACTACTAAGGTCATTTTGTGCCTTTTACACAAATTATATCTGTACGCAGCCCAGGACAAACAAACAACCATGCCCACGGCGGGATTCGAACCAGAAAGCCTGCGCCCTAGCCCTCTCAGCCACCTGGCCGGCTTGTTAAGCTTGGATTTAACTCATATGGCATAGTAACTCATGCTAATGGGCATTAATTTACGAGATATAATTATTTAAACTTAGTTATGTAGGCTATTGATGTATATATACAAATTCGGACAGTCGATATTCACGTAGTCAAAGCGGTCATGTCTGATAGATTACAATGCTAAACATCCCGGGTGCAAAAAATGTTACTTTCCCAGTTTCATTTAATTTAATTTTTTAAACTTGTGTTTGAACAAAGTATATGTGAAAGTAATAATAATTATTAAAAACATTTTTATAATATTTTGCATATTATATTTCATTTGAGGAAGATAACAAATTATTTATTTTTAGTAAGTTATTATATTATTATACAGGGTGGATACAAAAATGAGCCCCCCCCCACCTTTTATTTTCATAAATGAATCAGATATATCAATTTTGATGAATTCAATGAATAATAAATTTGTGAGTGACCTAAATCCATGGTGCAATTTTCATCATCCCAAATATGCAAATTAAGACACATTCAAATCCTATCTTAAAAACCGTAACAGATACACGAAAAATACCAATTGAAGACTTGTTCAGCATGGAATTCCGAACAAAACCAAAAAAAATTCCAAAATCCGATGAACGGATCACCAACAATCACTTGTTGAATTCATTAGTTACCTCCCTAAGCCCTTCATAAAGGCATTTGAAAATGTGCAAATCAAGATATTACCAAAACTTACCATAATAACATTCACTTTCATGAGGAAAAGCAAATAAAAGACGTGTCAGCAAACAGAAGACAAAACAATTCCAAGATGTCAAGCTACACTATTCCTGAAATGGTCAATATGACACTATTTGTAATTGTGCTTGTAATCTCGGAAAATAATGCAATTTAAAAGGTTGTAAACATGGGCAAAACTCATGTTTCCAACTTTCATGAACATCACAGGTACTTGGTTTTCATTTATACAATAGTTTTTGGCAGTTAAACACAGTGTAAAGTCTGCCTGTACTTGATGTGAAAGGCAATTTAGTAACAAAAGCTGCGATCGTTCGCCGAAATCGCAGCTGCTTAATGGCGGCGCCCACTGGCGCCAACTGGTGGTCATCAAGTGAAACGCGCCAACCCGAAATTGTGGATAGTTGTAGTTATCACACTAAGAAACCCAAGTGGGAAGGGGGTACCTTGTCACATATCATCACCAACTAATAGTGTCTCAGTCAGCAGCCATGTATTTCATTCATAACCATGTTCAGTGTTACTGTCAATGGCTCTGATAACTGTAATAAACTAACAAGATTTCAGTGGCGTGTTGAGCGGTGATCGATAGTTGGTCTGAAACCAACTTCATAACCAAATCCTGTACTAAACAGTTAGTTTCCCAGCAGTCAGTATGTCTCCAGCGCAAGGTATTGGAGATTTCTCTAACTGTATATCTCGAGGAATCACCAAGCTCGAAAACCATTCAAACTATAACAGTTTTTCCATCAATGTTCACGTGATAATTTTGCCAAAGATTACTGGAGTGCTTCCTCCGGGCAGGTTGAATTCAACTAACTGGCCACACATTAGAAGCCTACAGCTGGCTGATCCAAAATTCAACCAACCATCTGAAATCCACTTGTTGTTGAGTGCCCAATTGTTTGCGCAAATTATGTTAGGTGTACTGGTGCAATCGCCAGGCTTGCCAACTGCTATGCATATTAAACTAGGATGGATTCTCATGGGAGAATACAATACTATCCCCATACAATGCAGACTGAAACCTATCAAATAACATATGGTGACCAATCACCACATGTATGACTGCCTCAAGCTATTTTGGGAGCTCGAAGAGGTTCCATGTAGGACTCTTCTGAGTAATGAAGAACGTCTGTGTGAGCAACACTTCGTAGATACAATTGACAGAGATGACAATGGGTGATTCATTGTCAAGCTCCCTTTTAAGGAGCCAATCACATACTTTAGTGATACCTGTCCATACCCCGCATACTTTAGTAATTGATGCTTGAGAAACAACATGCCACTAGACAATCCCATGGAAAACGGTATGCTGACTTTATGACCGATTATGAACAGCTAGGTCATATGAATAACTAACTTTATCCCTTCAACCTGCTAATGCATACTACATAACACACCATGCAGTGCTGAAGGAGGATAGTGCTATCACCAAACTCGGAGTAGCATCGAATGCATCTAGTCAAGATACGAAAGGAAACTCTCTCAACTTATGGTGGGTCCTGTCATTCAGTCTACCTTACTCGAAATTCTAATCCAATTTAGATTGAAAACGATGGCTCTAACTGCTGACATTAAGAAAAGTTATCGTCAGATTTTAGTTCACCCATCCCATAGACTCAATGCATCATTTGGAGAGCGTCGCCACATGAACCAGTGCAAGACGATAGAATAATGACGGTAACATGTGGAACCGCTGCGGCTCCATTTCTTACAACGCATGTTCTAAAGCATTTAGCCAACCTCGGTAAGGAAATATTTCCATTGGCAGCTGCCGCGATCAATCGCAGTTATATGGATGATTTCGTCATTGGAGCGAACCAAACAAGATGCCATCAACCTCATACAACTCCAAGCACTCCTTCAATCAGGAGGATTTCAGCTTCACAAATGGACATCAAAATGTTCTGATTTGTTGGTGCATATTTCCAAAGAAGGCATAATTTTTCAGGAATCCATTCCACTGGATTCTTCAGCTTCTGTTAAAATACTAGGACTGCATTGGTGCCTAGAGGCTGATAACTTCATTTTCAAACCTCCTGCATGTTCAACAGTGACTTAAAGAAGCATTCTGTCAGCAATTGCTCAAGAGTATAATCTTTTGGGATGGATCTCGCCAGTGACGTTAACCGGAAAAATACTCATGCAAAGATTGTGTATTTCTGGAGTTAATTGCAATAAGCTACCTTGTGAGATCGAGGAATCTTGGCAGCAATTTATTGCCTCGTTACCTGCACTAAGAAACATCATCGCAGGTCACACATGAACTTCATATATTTTGCGATGCCACAGAGATGGCTTATGGTGCCGTTGTTTACTTATTGGAAGTATGTGCTGGTCTCCCTGCCTAAATTGGAAGTATGTGCTGGGGTTGTTTTAACAAGACTGTTAAAATGGACTATGGACTGATTCCATGATTGTTCTTGCATGGCTCTTTGATTTGCCACGACCATGGAAGACATTTGTTGCTAATTGAGTGTCTGAGATTCAGGACACTAATTCACCTGAATGTTGGCATCACGTCACTACCAATATGAATCCTGCAGACTAATGTTCACGAGGCTGCACCCCAGTGGAACTGGTTTCTGCCACTTCATGGTGGGCAGGACCTTATAGACTGTACGCCCCAACACATACAGTCTTAGAAAAGTCATATTCCACGAGTGAAGAACAACAAACACCCATCGTGTTAGTAAATACAGTCAATTCAATCACGTTAATTTTGAATTTTTCTACATCGACGCAACTTATCAGAATAACGACTTATTGGAGACGTTTCATCTTTAACTGCAAGCATTCCAATCAGAGAATACTGGACCATTGTCCAGTCAAGAGTTAAGAGACACTTTATATCCAAGTGGTTCAACAAGTTATCAATCAAGAGATAACAGCGCTTCGGCAAGGCAAAGCCATACAAGCCACCAGTACAATCGCATCTTTAAATCAGTTTATTGTTGGATGTGGTCTTCTCAGGGTGGGCGGTTGTCTTACCCAGACTCTTCTGTAGTACAATCAGAAACATCAGAAATTTGTGTGCCCGTAACTACCTTACAAAAGTGATTATAAATCATGAATATTACAAAAACTTTCATGCAGGACTAACCTTGCTCCTGAATATTTTATGCCAAAGATTTTGGATTCCTTGTGAAAGATGTTATTCATCGTGAAGTGGCAGAAACCAAATACGGCCAAACAACTCATGGGTTAGTTTACCTCTTCTCGACTAACACCGGCACATCCTTCTACGTTTGTGGCCTGGATTATGCTGGACGAATACTCATTCACAAACAGAAGGGAAGAGGACGCCAGCCTTTGTTTAAAAACTACATTATAATATTTGTCTGCTTTGTTACAAAGGAAACTCATCTCGAAATTGTGAGTGGTTTGACATCGGAGCGGTTCTTGGTGGGTTTTAGGTTTGTCACTCGAGAAGGCAAACCACTTCATGTGCATAGTAACTGTTACATGAGACTGTGGTACATGTAACAGTTACTATGCACATGTGATACATTCATTTTGAGACTGTGGTACATTTGTCAAGGGTGACTCTATCAAGCAACCTATCGACAAACTCCAAACTTTGGTTAGAATAAACTATTATTCTATGGTAGGCAGAAGGTTCAAGCTATCGTGAAATTCAGGAATGCTCGTAGAAACAATGAGCTTTCATATTTCCGATGTCTCGACCTTTGCATTTTATTCATTGTTTAAATCATCAAGCGTCTCTTTGTTATGGCTCCGTGAGTTTCTTTTTTTCTCTAAGAATTCAGCTTTGTGTTCGAGCGAATAAAAGTTGTGTTGTACATGTCAAGCAGACTCATGTCATTTCGAATCTTCATTTAGCCAGCTCTTCTCCCAGTCAGCTCTGCTCTGCTCTGCTCTGCTCATTTCGCTCAATCTTCATTTCTGCTAATTTCTCTAATGTAATGGTAGTGCAAGTTTTACAATTTTTATTACAAAAATAAAATGGTAAAAACCCAAAAAACATTTTTACTATATTACAGTAACAGTAAATAAATATAATAGTGAGGTATAATACCAAATAAATGTCACACAAAATTACCTAAATAGCAGTATAAATTCATAAGTAAACGCAAAAAAGTGAAAACTGATGCAGGCTGCAACTTAATTAAATTATTGATTTATTAAGTACCGAAAGGCGCTTTATGCCATCAGTGTGGGGAAATGTGTCTGTCTGTCTGTAACTAACTCGTCCGAAGATATGAAAGTTTTTCAAAATCTGTTTTAGTCAGTCGATGAATATGGTTCATGGCACGAACCAATTACAAATAATATCTAAATCGGTTCATTGGCACGTGCACAAATGGTACCTCTATTTTCCTGCCTAGCAATTTTCAATGGTAAGATATATAGAGTAATATATCGAACATATCGTAATGACGAGATAGAAGCGGTTACTCATTACTATATTCATCAGTCGATGAATATGTTACATGGAACGAACCAATCACAAATATATCTAAATCAGTTCAATAGCACGTGCACAAATGGTACCTTCATGACCCCACCTAGCAATTTTCAATAAAGAGATATTAAGTAATATATTAAACAAATTGTAATGACGAGATAGAAGCGGATATAAATTACTATTTTCGCAAATTAATAAATGTGGTTCCGGGAATGAACCATTTTGAAAATGGCTGAAATCGAAACAATGACATGTGCTCTAATAGTACCCTTAAGATACAGTCAATTTTTCAATGCTAAAATATGGCATGTAATATATGAAACTATTTGGAATGATGTGTAATGAATGAATATAACGTAAACTCAATGATAGTCTAAATTGGTTTCAAAGAACTTGGTTTAGTTAGGGATGTTGCGATACTCTTTTCGATACGATATTCAGCATCGATATCAAACTTAGAATCAAGTATCGATACCCCGATACCATTGAAAAGAAAGTATCGATACAGAGTATCATATCATTCGATACTCTTATAAAGCAGGCACAATTGCATGTATTTAAGTTTCAAGTAATATTGAACTGTATTACAGGGTGTTTCTGAATGACTTGTACAAACTTTCAGGACATGTTCTTGGGATCAAAACAAGCGCAAAATGTCATATGAGCATCGAGTCGAAAACGTGTCCTTCTAGAATTATATTGGTTTGAAAGTGTCCTGCAGTAGACGAAATTAACTCTAAAGCCTATAGGTGTTGCAAACTGTGTGATTTATTAAGTTGTGGAATGATTTATTAGTTTAACAATGTCCATTTGTCTATCCGTCCATCTGTCCCCTTAATATATTTTCTACATTTTTTGACGTAGAAAGTTAAATTTCGAACATAGCTTACCATAGGCATGTCCTCCTTCACTAGTTAATTTGGTTTTGATTAGCCCACCAGGGTCAGAATTACGGAGGTGGGAGTTAGAGGGGACCAAAAGGTCTACATCATACCAGAGTGAAATTTGGTAAGCAGATTACTATGAAGTTTGGGATAAATTGTCCCAATAGGGTCAGAGGTGTGGGGGTGGCAGTCACTTGGTCTTTAGAAATATGGCAACATAAGTCATATGGCATGTCCTTCGATCGGCAATGGTGAGAAACTAAATAAGATAGAGCTCTTTTACTTATTTTGATTCGAATACTATGTTCGAGAAAATCAATTTCTGATTAAAAAATTTGGGAGATTTAAAAGTGAAGATAAAGGGGTAAAAAACATTACCTTAGGGCTTCCGCTTCTTTTTTATACCCTCCTGGGGTGAGGGGGGGGGGGATAATTCTTGTTTCTAACATATAACAAGACAATACAATTGCTATAGTAAATGATCAAAATGATAAGCCTCCGTTAGATTACAAGGAAGTCTGTGCACGTCAGGAGAACACAATTTTCTGCAGATGTTTCTTTGAATTGTCGTAAATCTTCTTTTACTATAGGACACCTTCAAACCATTATACTATAGAAAGAAGCGTCTTCGACCCCATGTTCAAATGACATTTTCTGCTTATTTTGGTGCCTGGAACATATCCTGAAAGTTTGTACACACCATGCAGAAACATCCTGTATATTCTACAAGCGACAGCTTACAACAAATAAAACTTGTTTAATTGTTCTTGTTACAAAGACTATAATGATTAATTTCTAAATTGGTGGCAAAGCCTACATGAATTAAACCTCTTAATCCATTAGACTTTGGAGATGGTAAATAAACTACGCAAAAGTATAATGCACAATGATATTAGAGGTGGCATAAGGAGTGGGACCGTCATTGAGCTCGGCAGATGGAAAAGTGATACGAAACATTAATAGGCATACGCATAAAATTATATTTCTAACATTTAAAAATTAGTACTGATACTATTTACCGATGCTCATATTTTGTTTTCGATACCACAATTTATCGAATAACCGATATCGATACCGATTCTGGCAATATCGAAAGAAAAGTATCGATACTTACTCATATCAGTAGTATCGCAACGTCCCTAGATTTAGTGGAACCATTATTGGAAATTTCAATGCTAAAATATATGGCTTGTAATATATCAAACAACTTGGAATGATGTGTCATGAATGAATGTAACGTAAAATTATTGATAATCCAAATTGGTTCAAAGATAGTTAATGGATCATTATGATCCATTAGAAACTTACAATATTAACTTAGGGCGGTTTAAAATATGGTTCCGCGAATGGTTTATTTTAACCTTTCGGTACTTAGTTAAGTCATTCCTTAATGGTTTATTATTATTATTATTAGGTACTGTGCAAAATTACGCTCCGCATATGAAGAATTTGTCAAGGAAACTATATTAAATGCGTAGACAACGTCACAGTTAAATTAACACTTGTTTTAACCTTAATACCAAATATAATTTATTCGAATTGAAGG
Source organism: Rhysida immarginata (assembly GCA_023313115.1). Taxonomy (NCBI): domain Eukaryota; kingdom Metazoa; phylum Arthropoda; class Chilopoda; order Scolopendromorpha; family Scolopendridae; genus Rhysida; species Rhysida immarginata. Next base: position 238,323 of record JAHWFO010090671.1, on the reverse strand, counting down.
ATCATTTTATAAATTTTAATATAAATTTTCTGGTTTTCCTAATACATGTATATGAATTAGATAGGAAGAAATGATAAGCAAAAAATGTCGCCCCCATCACAATTTCACAAGCATTTCTGATAAAAAATTTAAGAATAAAATGAATGCTCTTGTTACATCTGTTATTTAAATATGACCATTAAAAAATTTAGCAATTGTACAAAAGCCTATTTTATAATAAAGAAAACTGAGCAAACTTGACAAGGGATAAACCTAAAGAAATCTTAAAAATGTTTCTTAAATTTGATTTACAGACACTTTATTTATAAGAAACTTTTCTGCGTTATCAGGGAAAACTGATTAAAATAAATAATAATGAAATAATTAATCAGTCATTGAAGTACTATATTAATAAATAAAATCGGATATAGTTCAAAATATAATAAAATAATACAAGCAAAATTTATTCACAACATACAATGAAATAGTTATCGAAATTGCATTTGCTTTCCCATACTTTCATTATACAGTAGGGTGTGGTATGCATATTCAGTAGCAAGGGGAAAAAAATTCCCTATGAACATAGGTCAAACAATGCACCGTTTCAGAGAAAGAATGACTTCATTGACAAACAGATCAACAACCCATACAGGTGGCTACAGGAGTTCCTTTGGTAGTGTCTCGTGTACCTTGAACTAAAAGCAAATGCTCAAAATGTTCACCATGAACACGACAACATTCTTCAGCTCTTCTCCTCAAAGAGGCACGCAAATGTTTGCAAAGACCAGCATTCTCTCGCATGTTCTCAAAGGTGTTCTCCACGCGATGGCGCAGGGCATCCACAGTATCCACTCGTTGCACATACACGTGCTCTTTTAGATAGCCCCAGTGGGTTCAAGTCCGGAGATCGAGGATGCCATGCGCATGGTCCACCCCGACCAATCTATCGGTGCTGAAAGGTGACCGTCAGGTGATTCCACACAGCTAGTTGATAATGCACCATCATGCATGAACCACATTTGTTCGAGAATCCCAAGAGGCACATTTTATAATAACCCAGGGAAATCCTGTTGCAGGAATTGGAGATAGGCAGCTCCTGTGAGCCTCTGCAGAAGGATGAACGGTTTAATGATACAATCTCCTATTACATCTGCCTGGAAATCGGTCCTGATGATGTGCTTCTCTGATAGAGTTAGGATTAGCATAAGACCACTCATGATAATTGTGGAAATTAAAGATCCCAACGCGAGTGAAGCAGGCTTCGTCAGTGAACAGAATGAATATCAGAAAGAGAGGACACCTAACGCACTGTCGCAACAACCACCTGCACAATCGTCATCGTGGATGTTCATCTTATGCACGTAGGCCTTGCACCCTCTGGATATGGTTTGGGTAGAGACCATTTTCTTGCAAAATTCTCCACGCAGTATTCAGAATTAAACCGTCTTGTGCTGGTGATTGGATTCTCTTCCCAGTGCAGCAGCCCCAACGGTTCGCGGATGTCCTTCGCGGGGGCTGATGTTAAATGTACCAGTGTCAAGTAAACGCTGGTGAAGACGGATGAACGTGCAACAATCAGGGTGTCGTCGGTTTGGGTATGTGTCTCTTTAAAGACGCACCGCATCTGCTGAATTCCCATTTGCCTGACCGTACGTGAAATGCATATCTGCCAACTCTGCATTGCTGTAACCAGCTGCAGCCATGTAGTTTCACTCAAACACAGTGCAGGCAACGAATCAGCCAGGTCTACTTCCTTCCATTTACATGAACAAGACTTTCCATTTACATGGCAAGGGAAAGAGGTTTAGTTTCTTTATGTATCATCATCATCATTTCTCAAAAACGGTGCATTGTTCGACCTATGTTCATAGGGCGTTTTTTGTTTCCTGCTATTGAATATGCATACCATTAAATTTATGACCATAAGTTACAAGACACCTTTTATATTGTAGAATGAGAGTTTGCCTGTATTAATTTATTATATTGTGAAATATGTCCGATATTACTATATATGGAAATATAGTACTTCAATTTATATATCTGCAGATTTAATACACGAATTATTAATTAGTTTATTAGAAAATAGTTTATAAATCTGTTAAAGTTTTTATTTCCTGAGCAATTTTATTTCCTACCTCACGCTTTCCCTTTAACACTACAACAAATTTACGTCACTTCCGTCTTACAACTCACTAGAGAGGTGATTCATTTGAGCTGGAATCTGCAACTGTGTTATGGCTTGACCGTTAAGCTGACTTTGCATGTAAGTTGGCTTACTTAGCTAACTTTGCTGTCCTAACAGAGCTGCACAACAGTGATGCAGCCCTAAGAGAGTTTCTATTTCCTGCCCTTTCATTTTATATTCCCCCATGACTTTTTTTGTTCCCTCTCGCCTGCTTTGCTTTTCTCTTTCCCTATTCACCACATTCATAATTATCCTCGAAACTGTCGAACGTTAGATCTCCCCTCCTCCATTGTCTTCTTCACAATGGACGCTCTCCATTTGCCTTCGACTCCCGACATTCTCCCTTTTTCCTGCTCGGGCAGACAAAATGAAACTCGAGAAAGAAAAAAAAAACAAAACAAAGAGAAATCCTTTAATAAAAACAATTACTCAGAATCAACTTTTGCAAAAACTAAAATTTTTGTGACAGAATTATGAACTGAAATTAGAGGTTGTTAAAGGGAGAACAAATAATTACCACGGTATTTGTAATGGGATAAGCAAAACGAGGATAAATCAAATTAAATAACAGACAAATGCATATTAAAATATATCTGTAGGGGCGAAATTTGTTTTCTCACAATTTCAAACTCTTCAAGCAAGTAATATCTTAAGGTGAAAAGGTAAAATAGTATGATGTAGTATCTTTCATGAGCTCAACTAATGACTGAATAGATAGTTCGCTCTACAGAGCTCTAAACACTAACAGAAACTGTTCTCAGCAGTTCCAAACACATGGGGCTCTCCTAAAATCAACTTTTCACTACAGGCAAGTTCACTGAAGAACATCGCGCACAAACCGACGGTCCGCATAATGCCATTGCAATGCGGCCTCTTCCTCACGGTGATAAAGGAGATAGAAAAAGTTCACTCAGCCAGTGCTGACTTCTAATTGCACAGGGTGCAGGCTTTCCTGCCCGATACATCACCTTTCCAAACAGTAGGCTGGAGCCTCATCAGCGAAAACTCCATCAACAGGGAGCGATGCGATCTTCAACAGCATAAAACGTTAAGAACTCAAGAACGGCTTCATGATCACTCCTATTGGATTTAATTCTGCATGATAATTAGAGGAGATGTTATATTAGGCAAGAAAATTGCAGATACTGAAACACTGCGTGTTCATCACAGAAAATTTCATATTTAAATATGGCCACCCGCCATTCGAAAATACTGTCATACGGAAGACACGACCAAGTTCTTAACTCAAGAGAAAAAAAATACATCATTGCTAAAGGAAAAACTTCAGTCCAAATAGAAACAACAATAAAATGTCATTAAACAATGAATGAGGAGGCTGTCGTCATCATCTTGAAAAATCTCCGTGAAAACAATGACAGCCTCAACAATGCCTGAGCGCTGTCGCCCCATAACAGACACGACAGCAGCCAAGCAGTTGAGCGAAACTTTTAAAAAAAACATCACAATAATATTATAAGAAAATGACTTATAATAATGCAATAAATAGAAACCAGCGCACTGCACCTAGAGAAAACAACAAATTAAACACACACCTCTAACTCTCAGCCAAATGCGAACACGTGCACATATGCAGTCACTCACCCCCTCCCAGTCATCTCAGCGCACATAAAATCAACGCCCACAAACTAAAAGAACACGCGAAAAACGACAAACTAAAACTAACACCCACGAAACAATTTCCCACACATGACAACACACTCAATAATTTGCCTCTACTGGGTATATTGCATTAAATTGTGGTGTATGTCATAAACAGTCAAAAATGACAAGACATCAACTTGTCAGCAGTCCTTCCTAAGAAGGGTGCCAACTTAAATTAAGTAAAAGGGTGGGACAAATTGATATGCATAAAAGAGGTTTATTTACAATAATAAGCAAGATAAATACAATCTGACAAGATAATCAGGTAGTAGGTAAGCAGAGTATAACAATCTACTGCAAACGGCAATAACAAATTAGTGACAGATTCATGATCACGTAATAATTAGCACCAGTCTAAACCATAGGACTCCCAATTAGTTATATTAACCATATTGTCACACCTTAGCAAGGGACTAAATCACCCCAAATGTGCATACAGATCACCAACACGATCCTCAAGTCGTGCATTACCAAAGACCTCAAGGGTTTTGGTCAGTGCAAAGGGATGTGACATAGTCAGTTATGTGTGTTATCTTTTCTTTTACTTGTAACATTGCTTGACATCAACTGATCTATTACCGAACATTGTGTGGATTTTTGAGGTGAAAATCCCTGAATTGTACAAAAACCCCTTACCTTCGCCAAAGGATCGCACCATGCGGCCGTTAGGCCTAATCGCCGTTCTGTTCGCTGTCGTTTTGTGAAAAACTGTAATCGTGATGAAGACTGTGTGCCTAAAATTGTTTCTTTATTGAATTGTGTACGAATCTGTATTTGTATTGATCTTGTTGCCTTTTATAATCCACTTTAGGTATTTTTGTATGGAAAAACGTCGATTCAAATCTTGTATCTATAACGCATTGCATGCTGGGAAGTCGAGTCTGTTTTGATCGCTGTGAGGTCTTTTCTTCTTCGATGCCGGATGCATTGTGTGTAGTTCTGGCGTCACCCCCAGGTGGCGATCTAAGTATTTGCTGCGGGATCGGCGTTTCATATAAAAGGGGAGCGCAGCCCCCACTGTGATTATTCCAGATTCAGGCTTCAACTTGTGCAGACCTCTCCATAGACTCCAGGATCGTTTCATCTCTTCTGTCCCAGTATGGTAATGTAGAATGTTTTTAGTATCGATCTTTGTACAACCTTTTGCCATGTTATCCTCTTCTAAATTCCTGAAGTGTAGAGTTTCTAGTGTAATGTATGAACTCTTGTAATTTATATTGGGGAGCTTTTCTGGCTATTGCTATTTAAATTTAATATCAATTGGATAACCTTATTATTATTATTATTATTATTATTATTATTATTATTATCCTGTTTTGGAAGTAATATGTGTGCAGCTCCTTCGTACTTGGATGGGATTATTTTGCCCAAACTGTAATTATGCTAGAATCTGATTATTGAACTGTCAACGTTTTGTTGTTTGAGTTTGTTAGCAGGTATTTCTTTGCAATGTTGTATAGTATGTAAGTAAATTTATTAAATATATTTGTTCTTTACTAAAACTCTGACTAAGTGTGACATCATTCTTCGATCCTATCACAACCCATATATCACAGGGAAACCAAAGCCAACATACCGGATCCTACACCAGCGGGCTATCACAAAGAACCCGAACCCAAACGGGACTCTACCACCTATGCCACTAGACCGCACACCCACCAAGCTACACAAAATAGGTACCTAGTATGAACACTACAAGAAACACCAAACCTTTCCCAAAACATGATAATGGTTTATTTACCCACTGTACTAAGATTACAATCACACATAAATGTCTCACAAAATAATCCAATCACTTATAACAACTCTAAAGCATCTTAAGATAAGAGCACAGTAGTGGCAAAATAAATGATAAAGCAAACCAGCACACAACTAAACAAAAATCTCCCCATTAACCACATATACAAGTGATGTCAAACCTAAACAAGGGACTATACAACATCATCGTGCAAACTGGTCACATACACGCACCTCCCGTCGTGTAACATATACACACAAGGGGATGGTCGCTGCAGTGGGAAACCAAAGCCAACTTACCGGATTCAACACCGGCGGGCTACCACAAGAACCCGAAATCCAGTCCGAATAAACGGGACTAGCCATCCAAAAGCGGGTTAACATAGCCACTGCCAACGAACCACAACACCCAAACACCTACACAACACCAGTACCAAGAAAGCACAAAATCTACAAACCCAAACCTTCCCATAATAAGATGACTGTTTAGGTATCCTATGTGCTAGTATTGCTATCGCACCAAATGCCCTACTAACAATCCAATCAAAGTATACAATCTAACTTCCACAGTTCATTAACACCTCTAATCGTCAAAAACTTCGTTAAATCCAACAATCTAATGAATAATCAAACTTAGCTAATCCATATACAACAAGCTAAATAAATAAGTTAGGCATCTTTCTCCATAAATATCCAAATACAGCTAAGTCACTAATTCCTATAAATACAAATAGGCAAGACATCCATTTTTGTCAGTTCTCTAATTAGCTTACAAAGAACAAAACCTCCATAAATTAGCTATTCTGCAGTCAATTGAATTCATAATCCTTAAATAATAATAATCTTAATTTTTTCCAATTCTATACCAAACAGATATGTACAACCCTTCAAACAACTAATCGAACGAAGTTATAAAATTAAAGGCCCACTAATAAAGGCAATAAACTTCCATTAAATCCAAACCCACAAATAATTAGAATCCACAATCTAAATCTTTTAAATCTTATCATCCATCCAAAAGCTTGATATTAAGTTTATAATATAAAAAACTTAATGATCGACATTTCAAAAACATATCAAAAATAAACTGAACAGTACAAAGTTACCAGTACGTGGTTTTTCTCTTTCCAAGAGTGTGTTAGGCCTAACCACCGCTTACATCAACAATGCAACAGGAACCTAGTCCGGGTGGAACACCAATGTGCCCAGTCCAAAGTCATCTGCTTCGGCATCGTCGTAGGGATTCCATCTCATCTACGTCCTATCAGTATCGTCTCTGAATCGGGAATGATCCTAAATGCTTTCTCCAGCATCCTTTTATAACCCAGGCGGGCGTCGAGCTGCCCCCTGGTGGTAGCGTGGGTGAAACTCCCACTCTCCTTCCGGATTTCAGGTGAAACTCCACTCTCCTTCTGGGTTCTGGCACAAAGTGACATCATCGCCAGCACGCTGGATTCGATGGGTGTGCGATATGCTTAACAGATAACTTCCATTAAAAGATTTACAAAAGGCAAAAACTTCCTCTAGCCATGAATATATATAAGTATAATAAGCTATTACAATAATTTATAAAGGCAAATCATTACAATAATAGGATTCAAATGATTTCTAACTCTTGATTAGGGCTAAGTATACCAAAAAGCCGAAACCTCCCTCGCCGAGGGGTTTTTGCCCGCAGCCACAAAATGGAAATTTAGTCCAGCAACAGAGTTTTGTCCTAACAAAGACTAGGGTAAAACATAATAAATACACCAAACCGACACTCGAAAGTGTCATGTAGCCCTTTTATATGGGAGGACTACTGTAACTCAATACAGAAAATGATTAATGTAACAATCTAAAAAGTGACTATGTCACACTATTTACCCTTTACAAAAAGATATTGGCTTTAAATCGTATGAGTTAAGCCAATATCTGAAAACTTGCACAAATAAAAGAAATCAGTCATAATTTCCTCAAAGATAAAACTAGTAAGCAAGTGACTACATCACAAAATCACACACTCATACCCTAGTCGAAAATCTAGAGAATTGTTCCGTGAAGACGGTTATGCCCAGAATTGAAAAGAATTAACCATATCAGGCTAGGACGGAGAATATTAACCATTTATTCAAACACTTAAGAATAACTCAGCTGGTCTAAGATTCCCACGCTGAATTTTCGGATGTTAAGAGGCCATTAGGGTAAATTCAAATGTCAAAAAAATCAAGTTTCCCACAGATTCTTTCCTCTATTTAGGTTTACAGGACTACCGAGGTTTTAATCATCCCAGTAGAACTCAGTTGCATGACTTCTGGAGCACTGAAACACCCTCAATAGGTATTGGCATATTTACCACTTCTTCCGGTGGTTGTCTATCCATCTCCCCACTCCGGCTGCCAGCCATGCTTTCAGAACTCTAACTCTTCTTCTCTGTCTGCCCCACTTCCATAGTAACCGCTTGATCTCCATTACATTATTTCCTCAAAATTCAATAAGCAATTCTACCAACAATAGTTTTACTCATGTCGATTGTAGATCTACAGACATTGTCAGATCTACAAGTAATGCTTTCGTTTCATAAAAAATTGCAAAAGATAAATTAATTACAAAATTAAGGAACTAAAACTTTCTTCTATTTAGTCCAGTATGTACTCTAAATTAAAGCTGTCCAAATCAAATTTTTCCGATCCAATTCCTTTTGACTAGACCCTTAATTTTAGACAGGGCCACAAAACTTAAGTCCATAAAATATCTCCGTAACAAAAAATAGGCGCACACACATGCATTGTAAGCCCCAAGTTTTTTAATCCGATCTTGTCCCTGAATTAAAGGTTTATGGGGTTCGAGATAGTTAATAAAAAATTATAAAAATGGGTAGGTTGGGGTTGGTTCCTTAATTTGTGGTATGGCTTTAGGTAATAAGTTATTGTCTGTTTAGAATTTTTACTTCATCGGATTTTCACTAGAAGGAGAGAAATCAAATTACAGATACATTAAGCTATTGTTCTTTATTAATTTTTCTCATGGAATTTTTTTCATTTTACTTATTTGTAATTTTTATATTTTATTTAAAGTCGCAGTTTTTTTTCCATCTGATAAGTTATTTTGATTGTATTTATTTTAGTTTTGATCTTTATGTGTTTTGAGTTTTTTTGTTATCTGTATTTTTGTATTTAAGCCTTATTCAGTTATTTTTAGTTAATTATCATTTTTATTTTTTTTTCGAAGCCATTCACGAACCACGTGCATTCATTTTATTATCTGACGTTAATTTTTGTAAACAATGTTTCTACCGTAACTGATTTAGTCAATTACTTTGTTGAAAGCCGTGCTAGATTGAGCGTGAGTCGTGGCACGCTTTGCGTGAGGTAAAAGGTATTGTTTACCAAACTGAGTTGGTGAGGAAAGAGCCAGAAATAGGTCAGTGACTTCTACCAGCTCGGAGAAGATGGAAGGATCACCTCCGACCTGCTCAGCAGAGAGCTCTACCCCTGATGACTGATTGATCATATGGAATATGGACCATTATTGGCCACTACAAAGGATATAGTTAGCTCATGTTGAATAAAGACTCGAAGGCTCATCGAAGACTATGACCAGTAATTTTGGAGTTGCTTCATTTTAATTATTATGTAACTTTTTTCCTATTCAAACAGGGTTACAGTAGACCTCCCATACAAAAGGTCTACACGACGCCTTTCTGTGTAGCGTTCGATTATAACTTCAAATAGAAGATTCTGGAACTGGTACATGCTTCCGCAATAGAATTCGGCTCGTGAGTTTTGACCGTCGACTCTCCGTGATAGGACTGATGGATGACTCTGCTTTACTTCGAGAAGAAAATCCGTGGTTAATGAATATAGACAATGGTTTATTTATTTTCGGATGTTAGATTTAAACTTGAATATGGTAGTTTGTTATTTGTGCATGTTTTTGTTCTATAAGTGTGGTATTAATTGAAATGTTGTTCATACTAGTGCAGTTATTTTTTTTGCTGGCAAAAGGAACGAGCTTTATGCACCATACACAGCGCCGAAGCTGACTTAGGAGTGGCCTGTCGGATTTGAGCTCAGAGAATATCTTCCGATTCCTGGATAAGGTTAGATGTTTGATTTGGATTAGTCGGCCTGTTACAATTGGCGGCTTGAGTAACTGATGAGTTTTATTAACGGTAAAGGATGATTAGCCGTTCTAGAGTTAACGTAATTTCGTTTAATTTTTTTTTTTCTGAGTCAATTCAGTGTGTCTCTCTTGAAGTTAGTATATTGCCTTCATATTTGAATATTATGTCCTTTTTTTTCTTTGTTACCTCTTGTGCTTGTCATTTTTTTTTTACTTTACTCTTGTCGGCTGTAGGTTCCTGAGACTAAAGCTGTAGTGCAGTAAATCGTCACTTTGACTTGTACCATTTAGAAATCGGGCCAGCGA
>JAHWFO010090671.1:201204-214081 GCA_023313115.1 Rhysida immarginata | reverse complement strand
CAGCCCCGGAAGTTTTGTGACTGATTTGGATCGTGACCACCAGGGGGCGAGGAGATCGGAATGGCAGGCAGCCAATCAGGATCGTGCTAACGCGCATAGAATTATGGGTAATGCTAGGGGCATATATAAGGCGGGTCTTTCAAACGAGAGGCATCGTGGATCGTGCCTTCCTAAGAGAACTTATGCTGAATGCGTTTCGTCAAGACCTTGCTACTAGATCTTCACAACCGTAAGTACCCTATTCTTATGTATCCCCTAGCAGCCCCTTCTATGCGGTTAGAAGCCTTTCCCAAGCCGGGAATTTGCTGGGTCTCTCGTAATAACTGATCTCGATCGTGTTTTATTATTATTGTATTTCGCGTCCGTTAGGGATGGCGTTGTTTATTCATTTTTATCTCTTTTATATTATACTGTTCTTTAATGTATTCCCAACCTATTGATTAAATTGTTTTATCGTTTATTTACGCCACTGTAGACCCTTGTCTTTAATTATTCTTTAACATTTATATATACACCTATATAAATTATCACAGCCCACTTCAGACGAACTTTTATGTTTAACACTCATGCATGGTTTGGTTATGGCTTTCCGTGGCCTGTAATCATGTTCATTCAAACGGCATCTGATTGTTTTATCGCTCAGAGCAATCCCCATCTTTGCACAATGTACACTAATATCATGAAATGAGTTAAAAGTATTTTATTTTCACAAGTTGAATCAGCTTTCTGTCATCTCGTTTGGATGTGGCTCATGGTCGACTGCTTCTCTTTTTATTTGCTATGCTTCCGGTTTGCTTGACTTTTGCCAGTATTTCAGAGACAGTTTGCTGGGGACATTGCATAATTTCTGCAATTCTCTGTTGACTGTTTCCTTTACAGTGAAGTTTAACAATAGCATCTTTTGCTGCATCAGTTAATTCTTTTCCTTTTGCCATAATGACCACAATTTTTACATGATACCCAATTTGAAATGTGCTTCTGCATCTATGGCATTCAATGATCTAATCACTATGTGATTTGCATGCTCATGGAAGATCTCACTATGTTCACAGATATGATTATTCCATACTTTTGTCCCTCCCTGAAGCATATTCCAAACTTTTGTCCATACATTTTTACCGCTAACTCTCTATAGATTATTTGTTTAATAATATAAGAGTCTCCTTTTTTGTATGTGAGATACATACCAATATTCCATGTATTATTTCATGTCAGATTAAAGTATTGTGAAATATATAAACACAGCAACGTCTTAAATAACCATTTCTCAATGCTTCTCGGATTATTCTATACTTTTGACCAAGGGTTGCATTAAGCCATTAGAATAGTCCCAACCTGCTAATTGAGTAATTGCTCTACCTAAGCCCAAAACACATGTACATAGCATAACGCTGCATGTCTGCAGTGACACAATTGGTTAGCACGTCAGCAGCATGAGTTGAAGGATCTTGGTGGAACTTTCTTTCCCATTTTTCATTAATATTTTTTATAAACTTTCCCTTCCAATCTCCTTCTGGCTTATCCCCTCTCAACACTCGCTCTTGTTAGTTGATCATAGCCATGGCAGCTTCCTCCATCCGTTTCTCCAACAATGATTACGTTTTTCAGTATACTCTCCTAGCCACGAAAATGGAGCAATCCTAGCAAGGCATCCGCAGGATAAGATTGAGAGGGAAAACACTTATCTAATATTTAAAATTAAATATTCTTATAAAAGTTATTAACCAATACACAAACTGAAGTTTATAATGTCACAAAACGATCCCTGATAGAAGATACGAGGTTATGGAGAAGAATGCAGGGTCAACACACAGTTAAAAAGTCTTCCACAAATAATTTCAATATTGAGTTTATAATTTCTTTACCCGTGGAATGTGAACTTTTAGATTTGTGATATTGCAGCTTGTAATGCTAAACAAATTTCGAAGCATTTATCTGATTATTTTTTTATTTCTTTAAAATCTTTATTTTATTTTATTTTTGTTCTCTTGATCTGGATGAGAGAAAGCTCTCTTCTTGGACTGCTTCCCATGGCAACAGAAGGTTATTTAAATTTTCCATTGTTGAAAACTGAATAGTGGGGAGTTGCCATGGGACGAAGGAACAAATGGATGGCCTCGAGGGAGAAGGAGGAGCACTCAGGAAAAGTTCGAGGCGAGATCCGATTGGTAAAAAAGTTTTGGGGGGGAAGGGGGGAACACTCATGGGTAGTTGGAAAGAGATCTCGATAGCGCGAGGATGTGCAAGCATGGTTTACTTGCAAAAAGCACGAGTAAAACTATAAGAAAACAACCGATTGCGAGTTAAATGAACTCAGTGTTGGCCAATTGTCAAGGAATGAACGGGGTATCCTGCTCTGTCATGATAATTGAGGCTCATGGCAGAAACCACTAAAGGACAGTTCACATTCAGCAACTTTGTGGCATGAAGCCTTTTCTCGAATCCAGGCATTATCTATGCGTCAGAGAGCCACGAGTGTTAAAATGCGGAGCAGTTTCACACTAAGCAGGAATGATGCAAGGAGCTAGGCTCCTTCCTTTCTTTCAGCTTGCATCCCCCTATCTCCCCCAGCTATGCGAACTCCACTCTAATTGGATGTTGTAAGAGTCGTTCTTTCATCTAGTCTGTGTTGTGTTCTAGATATCGTGTATGGATATCGTTATAACATTGCTTTCTTGGCATCGCATACATGTATGTATATTTTTTATTAGAAAAATGACAAAACGAGGCACACCTGCACAGAAAACACGCTATTGGCGAATTTCAATATGGCACGACTGGCGGAAGTGGGTTAGAAACAAGGTTGTTAAAGAGAGGTGGCCTCTATCGGGATGATCGATGGTCATTGGCTACTGACGTATGACGTCAGCTGGAAGGTTTGGAGCACACGAATGCATAGAAAACTATAGGGAATAGCGCGGTGACCTTTATTTTCCAGCCTATTTCTACTATTTATGACCAATATAAATGAAGACAAAAGTGCCAAGGTTATATATAAATATTTTATTGGAATAATATGTGTTTAAAATTCAAAAATTGCAAGGATATAAAGCAAAGGGGCCAATGAGTTCAAAAAGGATGTAATGGCCAGTAGAATAAAATAGAATAAATACAAATTTTTTTTTTAAAAGATACACAAAGGAGAAGTTGTACACAGATGGTGCGTCTAATGCGGACCGAAAAGAGAACATATCCGGTTGTCCGAAGAAAAGAGGATTTACATAAAAACAACAAAATAAAATAAAGGGGTAATAAACTTACAAAATGCAGAAGAAACTTAAAATAAAGAAAACGAGAGAAAATCATAGCAGATCAGATAAAGAACTAAGTATTGCATACACATTAAAGTCTGTCTGGCAATTGAGAAGCAAATGTGGGATGGACCTCTTGGCCTTGAATATTTCGATCGCTTCGAGGGTAGCAGTTTTTTCTGATTTATTACAGATGTGCAAGACAGACATAACCTCTTCTTTTGTCTTCAAAGTGTGTCTGCAATCTGCGAGATGGTTTGCATAGTGGGAGACACTGTCCCGTTTTTTATACGAGTCAAGGTGTTCTTTGAATCGCAATGCAAAATTGCGAATCGATAATCCCACATAGAACATATCGCAAAACTCACAATTCAGGCGGTTAACTCCGGACTGGGAATATTTGTCGAAGGTGACGGAGGTAGGCGGGTTCAGGGTGCGAGCAGCTGGGGTCTGAGTACGAAATGATATTCGGAGGCCAAGGGATGATAAGAATCTCAGTGAGGCTTGTTTGGGGGTGGTGGGGTGTGAGGAGGAATGGTGTATTAAGTTGGAGGATGTGGTCGGTTTACAGAAGACAAAAGAAGAAGCGGTTAGTGTGGGGGTTGTTGGTGAAGAGGATATCAAGGAAAGGGATGGAATAGTTAGTTTCTAGATCAAAAGTGAATTGGATATGTGGAGAAAAGGAGTTAAAGGTGTTAACAATATTAGTGGGAGTAGTGGATGGGGAGTCAAAAAGGATGAGGACGTCATCGACATATCGAAAATATGCGATGACGGAGGAATTATTGAGGAGGGGGGGGGGTGACGTGTGTTAATTCCAGGCGCTGTAGGAAAACCTCAGACAGAAAACTGCTGAGTGGGAACCCCATTCCTAGCCCTGTGGGTTGAGAATAGTAAGAGTTGTTAAAGGAGAAATAGTTCTGCGAAGAAATTACAGAGAGGATAGCTAGTAGGTCAACAGTATCGGGTGCAGGGAAAGACGCAGCTAATAACAGACACTGTAGGATAGAAAGGGTGGGGGTGACAGGGATGTTAGTGTATAAGTTGATGATGTCAAGGGACATTGCGGGATTATCGACCCGCAATCTTCCATTGCGATTCAAAGAACACCTTGACTTGTATAAAAAACAGGACCGTGTCTCCCACTATGCAAACCATCTCGCAGATTCCGGACACACTCTGAAGACAAAAGAAGAGGTTATCTCTGTCTTGCACATCTGTAATAAACCAGAAAAAACTGCTACCCTCGAAGCGATCGAGGCCAAGAGGTCCACCCCACACTTGCTTCTCAATTGCCAAACAGACTTTAATGTGTATGCAATACTTAGTTCTTTATCTGATCTACTATGATTTTCTCTCGTTTTCTTTATTTTGTGTTTCTTCTGCATTTTGTAAGTTTCTTACCTCTTTATTTTATTTTGTTGTTTTTATGTAAATCCTCTTGTCTTCGGACAACCAGATATGTTCTCTTTTCGGTCCGCGTTAAATGCACCATCTCTGTACAACTTCTCTTTTGTGTATCTTTTAAAAAATTTTTTGTATTTATTCTATTTTATTCTACTGGCCATTACATCCTTTTCGAACTCATTGGCCCCTTTGCTTTATATCCTATTGGTTCTTGTATGTATTTACGCTCATTGCTTAACTTGTACCACTGTTCTGTATATTTAAAGGCTTGCATGCCTCTTGCTGTATATCCTTGACAAAGCCGGGAATAAATGGCGAAACTAGTTGGAACTCCTGATGTCCCTCTGTTATTTTGTAAGGCCACCACCTGTTTAGTTAATAGGAACAGTATTATGATCCATCCTTCCACTGAGATTAAATTAATGATCGTAAATTGATGCGGTAGCTGCCGCAAATAATAGAGGCGCTAAGCCAGACCTTTGGACAATCCCTCGTTTGGATTCTTTATAGACCACTAGATCAAAGCTAATGTAATTTAAGCGTTCCTGATAGTAGTCGCGCAGTAGAGTAACATAACATTGTGAGACCCCCAAAAGCTGTAACATAACCTTGTGAGACCCCCAAAAGCTGTAACAACCTTGTGAGACCCCCAAAAGACTCGAGCGATAATTAAAAATGCTGAGGGACACACCTTTTTATACATAGGACTTATCTTGGCCATTTTAAGAGCTAACGGAAATGTTCTATAGGGAAATCGAGTATTGCCAAATCTCTCCACTGTGTCTGTGGAATGAATAAACTGTTACTTTTAAGCAATGTTGACATGGGCACGTGCACATGATGATCAGTTTGTCACAGCTAAAAGCTCCTTCTTGGAATATTTGCAAGATTTTATTTTTATATTTATTAACGTAAGAAAAACTTGAGATGCTGAACAATTATCTGAATAAAAAATTATTGCATTATTCTGACAGTATAGTTATCTGAATAAAATGCATTTCTATATCTTTTTCTGTTACATTTATTTTTTTGAACCAGAAACACCGAATAATTATTAAACAATCCAATACATATAACAGACTTACCATAAATTAATTTACATGCAAACACACAAGAAGAAAATATTAAATTATTGATGAAAAATAGGAAAGAAAATTCCACAGCCTGGGATCGAACCAGGAACCTGGTGAGCAGAAGGATCCTGGTTCGATCCCATGCTGTGGAATTTTCTTTCCTATTTTTCATCAATAATTTAAACATCAGAGGTATGGCGTGTATAAAAAATCCTTTTAGATCAAATTATTATTCTTTAACGATTATTACGCCAGTAGGAAAGATAGTCCCCGCCTGCGAACTGGGTACTACTCCAGCCAGCCCAAAGGGCATGTAGATAGCGTAATGCTTCCATGTCTGCAGTGGCGCAATTGGCTGGCGCATCTGCACGGTGAGCATAAGGTTCCTGGTTCGATCCCAGGCTGTGGAATTTTCTTTCCTATTTTTCATCAATAATTTAAACATCTGAGGTATGGCGTGTATAAAAAAATCCTCATAGATCAAATTATTATTCTTTAAAGAAAATATTAAGTTGTATAGCACCAAAATTGCTCTTTGAAGTTATAAGAGTAAAAAGCTATTAGTAGATAATATTAAATACCAAATTAAAAATCCAAATAAGTAAATTGCCAGAAACTTTGGAAACCAGTAAACTGTAAAATAAATAAAGAAACCACTATTTTCACAATATTTTTAATGTCCGTATGCGCATTTCGACGACAACTTAGTCTTCTTCAGCGAAAACACAAATAAAGAATGACAATACCAGTAGTGAAATATAGAAAGAATAATTGGTTTAAAATGATAGCCAATCATAAAGCTGGAATCTCAGAGGTCGCCCTGGTTGTATGACTTTAAAAGCTTCGCAAATTTGAACCAATCAGCAACGTTCCTAGGACCATTATCTCTATTTAGCCACTGAGAGGACCCTTCAGCGATCTACATTGATTCTACAGGATTTTGCTTAGTATGAAAAACTTTTACAGCCGACTTATCATAATTATGCCTACACTCTAAAATGTTTAGCAAAAGACAAGGTATCTACATTTCCTCTTCTGATGCAAGCCAAATGTTCGTAAATTCTGGTGTAAATTCTTCTCCACAATTGACCATAATAGTGTTTTTCACAAGTAGCACAGGTTATTCTGTAAACCCCAGACTTTTGTAAATCTCGAATGTTGTCTTTAGTGGATCAAGGGTCCTATCAGCAGCTAAATAGTGATAATGGTCAAATGAATGTCGCTGATTGGTCAAAAGTTGCAAATAGTCACGCAACCGGGATGACCTCAGATTCCAGCTTTGTGGTTGGCTATCATTTTAATCCCAATTTTCTTTCCTTATTTCACTACTGGTATTATCATTCTTTATTTGCTTTTTCATTGAAGACGACGACGTCGTTGAAACTCGCATACGGACATTAAACAACGTTGTGGAAATAGTGGTTACTTCATTTATATTATACAAAAAATGAAAAAAAAAATAACATGAACAGATGAATAAAAATATTTTAGAATTAATGCTAATATTTCATGCCATTACTTCATGCATTTGAGTGATGTCATTCTAATTATGAATAACCACATACCTCATCATGTTTTGAAGGAAAATTAATTTTCACCAAAACTCCATACTCCTTTTGAACTTCTTCCATCTGCAAGAGGAGCTTATTTACTTCTTCTTCAATGTTCTGTTTTTTATCTTCTGTTTTATGTAGTTCTTCTGTGGCTTCTACCAATTCAGCTTCTTTCACTTCCACTTCTTCCTCTAGTATTTGTATTTCCTCAAACAGTGACAACCTATTGATATTATCTGGTTCATTTCCATTTAAGCTACCTTCACCTTTCAAGAAGGCAGCACGATTTTTCTTTTCATCCAATCTGCTTTGAAGATTTCTTAAGAGTTTAGCAAGACTGCGAAAAGAATCTTCTTTTTTCTCCCAGTCCACTTGAATGCATTGCAATTTATATTGCCACTTTTCCATTTCTGACACAAGACTTTCTATACGTAGCTTCAAACGTTTCATGTTTTCATCGCATGCTTTACTCACAGCATTAGCTTGATCGGCTTTTAAAGTGTTTAAGTCTCTCCTTAAAGTTTGTATTGTGCTTTCTAATTCTTCAATAGTATTACGAGCCTTATTTAATTCATTATGTTTAGTTTCCAGTAATTTCTTTTTTTCTTCTTCCTTTCGCTGAAGGAATGCTACTTCAGCATTTAGAGTGCAGACACGTTTGTCTCGCTCTTGTAATCCATCATGAAACTTAGACAGTTGGCCAATAAGCACATTGATTTTTTGTTCTTTCTTGTCATTTATTTTGCGAGCTATCTCTACTTCATCCTGAAGCACGTGAAGCTCCGCTTGTAAAGTTTGAATGCAAATACGCTTGTCATCACGTTCTTTTTGAGAAGAATGACTCTTATTCTGTAAATTTTGAATTTGGGTGCGTAAAGCCATTATAGTAGATTTTTTCTCTTCCTTTTCTTTCACTGCTGATTCCAGTTTACCTTGCACTGTCTGCAACTGATTTCGTAAGTTGTGTATTCGCAGTTTTTTATCCTCTTGTTCCTTACGTAAGATTTCAATGTCACTGAGTAGGGAACTAATTTTGAAGGCCTTCCCTTCTATTTCTAGTTGGAGGTCCTTCATTTGCCTTTCTGAAGCGTATTTCTGAACTTCCAACTCCTTTATTTCCAATTGTAATAAATTCGTTTGTTTTTGGACAGTTTTAATATTCTTCTCTTGATTAGCAGCATGATTTTGAAGCGTGATAAGTAATGTGCGCAGAAATTGAATACTACCATCTCTTTCTTCCACATGTAATCGAGACTTTTCCAAATGTTTTGACTTCTCTTCCAAAATGTCTTTCAACGCATTAACTTCAGCATCAAGTATTTTAGCTGGAGGCAAATCATCTCTTATTGAATAGCCTTGCCTCAAGCTAAATATTCCTCTGCCTTTCTCTTTTTCCTCAATTTCTTTCTGCAAATTTTTCAATTGCAGTGTCAATGATTGAATATATAATTCTTGATCTTCACTATATTGAACAAGCTTTTTAACTTTTATTTGTTGGTTAACAATGTAATGTTCCTTTTTCTCTAATTCCACATACAAGGCAATGTTTTCACTTTTTGTCTGATTAAGTTTGTCTTTCCAATGAAGTAAATTTTTATCATCTGCTTTCATTTCTTCTCTCTTCAAAAACATTTCCTTATTAAGAGAATTGATTACACCCTCTAATGCTTCTTTTTCAGACAATAATTTTGTCACTAAACCTTGCAAATCTTCAATTTTAGAATGCAGGCTTTTATTAGCCATTTCAATGTCTTCATACATATTTTGTACTTTGTGCATTTCAGCTTGTAATAATGTGTACTGTGTTTCTTTATCTTGTAGTTCATTTTGTATATTAGTTTGAACCATTCGAAGACACTGAATAGTAGACTCATTTTCTTCCTGTGATTTTGCTAAAAGTGCAGCATGATTATTTTTCTCATCAATTTCATCCTGCAGGTTTTTCATTTTGTTAGTGATCATTTTAAATGTAATGTCCTTCTCTTCATGAAGACGTAGCTCGTTGTCAAGTCTGGTTTCTAGTTCAAAAATCCTAGCATTTTGTTCTCGGATGGTGTGTTGGAGAGTTTCAATCTCACCAGTCACTTTCTCAGTACAACTAATTTCTTCTTGAAGCTCCATTATCAATTTATCTTTTCTTGAGAGGTCAATACGAGTATTTTCTAGTTGTTTGCGTAAATTGGTAATGTTGTCATCCTTGTCTACACGATCCATTTCTAGGGTCTTACATTTTTTCATCCATTCTTGCAATGAAATTTCTACAGTTTCTGTTTCTCCACAGAGTTCAATAAACTTTCTATCATTGTTAAAAACAGTTTCATTTAATCGATCAACTTCAGCTAAAAGAGATGTTAGCTTATTTTCTTTTTCAATCAGTTTCTTTTGAAGAGCTTCCACAATGTAATCATTAGATGATAAAGGCCTGTTAGCATGCAGAAGCATCTCTTTAACAGGTTTAAAAGCTGATAAGCATTTTTCATTTAATTGAATTTCTTTGAATTTTAATTCCATTTCTAATTTATTTATCCGTTCTGAATACTCTGTTAATAAATTTTTATTTGCATCAATGGCATCTGAAGACTTTTTTCCTAACTTTTCTCTTAATTTATTTCCAATACTTTCAACATCACGTACTCTTTTTTCAGCATCCTCACATACTTTTGTCAGTTTTTCTAATTTAAGGCTATATCCTTCTGTAAAATCATTTCTATTATCACAGGCCAAGAGTACACGAATAAAAGAATCCTTCACGTTTATTGTCCTTTTCAATTTATCGCTTTTATTGCTAAGGTACTTCATTTCAGAACGTGACTTCATTAATTCATTTCTAAAACTATCTACTTCCTTGCTTTTATAGTCAAAATAACGACGATTTTCATTCATTTCCTGCATTTTTTCTAAACTTGCCTTTAATTCCATCTCACTAGATGTCAGTTTACTCTGCAAACACCTCTTCTGGCTTTCCAAATCATTAAGAGTTTTCTCCAATTCCTCAATCACCAATTCTTTGGACTCTAAAACCACAGATAAATGTTTTATCTTGCCTTCCATCTTCAGTGACTTGGTACTTTCTTTTTTCTCATGCAAATGCTCTAGCTGTAATGAAAGATATAATTAGTTGACATCATTTGAAATTGCATGTACTTTTCTTTTAAATGCTAAACTTTATTATCAATATTATTACAGAAATTTATTTAATGTGGCAGCACTCAAAGATTTGGACATTTGATGATCTCGCAGTTAGAGAAAATGGTCCTATAAAATAAAGGAAATCCAAACCACATGGATACTATTAATTTATTGCCTACGCATATCAGTATAACACCCTTATCAAGGCTGGCTGAATAGTAACAAGTAAGAATTTCAATAACATAATATATATAGTGAACAGGAGTAAGGTGTCTGCCAATCAGGGCAAGCAGACCACTGACTAGTAGACTACAATGACCAGTAAGTGTTATTGTTTGGAGATGGCAGACCTAGTACGGTGGTCACCACTTAATATGGCTGCCTCAGGACCATATGGTCATGTTTAAGTGTCCACATTAACCGGTAGCTGTTTTAAGCGAGCTTACCAATATTACTTAAATTTTTATCCAACAAGTCAAGCATGATTTTTATCCAACTAGGTGATTTGCTTAAAAATATCGTTTGTACACGTACAGTATCTTGTCAAAGTAGTTTATTTAAAATATTGTTTAATGTCGGTTTGACAAGTTTGTCATCTTAAAAAATCATTAACATTACTTTGAACTGTAAAATAATCATCCATTTTATCATAGCCATTCATTTGAAGAGCTCTTTTGCTGGTGCACAGGCTTGCTCGAACTTCTGCATTCTACGAATTAATTAATTCCCAGTCATCATCGCTGTTGGTGATTTCAACTTCTTGGATCTTAGTTTCCTTTTGAACCTTAGAGATGATCTCAGCCAGAGCATCCTCATCTGCTTCTCCTTCGGTTGGTTCTTACGCAATTGGAACATCTTAATCAATCGTAAACCAAACATTGAAGATATTGTCACTTAATCCCATAGGTGGAGAAGAATACAGTACAATCCATGCAGTACAACTAGCGAATTCAGGGAAAATTCAAAGCCTCGCCTACTTGGTCTTCATACACCTCTTCATTATCGAACTGAAAACCAGCCTTTTCCCAACAGTTATTAATGGCTAGTCTTTAACACACATAGTGGTTGCAGTGTTATCATTGACTGTTGAGATTCTCTTTGTGCAAGAACAAGCAAGCCAATATTCTTATCGTTATGTAATATCAGTCTTACCTATTGACAGTACCTTCCAGAGGAAGTAATGGACACAAAACATAACACGAAAACCTGCCCCAAACCATTACACTGCCTCCTCCATCTTCTTGCCGCCCAACAATGGTTTCGGGCAATTTGTTTTTGGATGTCTCCTAGCAGATACGAAAGCGCCCATTGATACGATGCAGTAAAAAACACGACTCTTCGGAAAATGCAACTTTTCCCCACTAGTCTAGGGACCAATGTTTGTAGTGCAATGCAAACACGTCGTTTTTCGAAGTGTGTTTAGGTATTCGATCTAACATCGGGACTGGCTTCTGCAGAGCATATCCATAGTGTGCAATGAAAGTAAAAATATAATTTCCGGAATTGGCAATAATGCAAAAAATGCAGAGGACCGAAAATAAATTTTTATAAGGAAAAAGGATGAGGATAAGTTAATACTAATGCAAGAAATAAAACACTCTTTAACCACAACGAGTAAAAAGAAAAAATACGACCTGTAAGTACTTTTCGAGAACGAAGCTCTCATCTTCAGCAGGATTGACAGGGAGTAACACACAAGATGCAACTGAGTGTGTAAAGAAACAACTCCTATTTATAGTGAAATTTATCCAATAACAGAAAAGGCACACACATGACAAATTATAGAAGGTTGAACCATGACCAATGACAGAAAAGGCCACACGAATGGGTAAATTCAGTGATTGGTCAAAGTTGAAAACCACTGAATCAGTTTGGAATCCCCTATAGGTCCCTTGTCAGAGTTAGGAAGGTCACTGCTGTTGGTAGAGTAGATTTCCATGCTCTCAAAAGCGTCCAGGAGTCGTTTGTTTTTTATTGATCTTAAAAGTTTTAGGTTTTGAACAGAGAAATTATGTCCAGTGTCCAAAGAATGCTTGGCTATGGCGGAGAGGTTGCTTCTACCGAACTTCCGGTGGGCTAAATGTTCTTTGAAGCGGGTCATAATCTGGCGGGCCGTTTGTCCTCGATAAACCTTCGTACATTGAGAACATTTGATCTCGTAAATTCCTGAGTTCTGGAGTGGGGGAACCTTGTCCTTTGGGTTTCCAAGTAGAAGCTTTGCTTGATTTAAGTTGCTATAGGAAAGAGAAATATTATGGGCTTTGAAAACCGAGTGTAAACCTTTTATGAGCTGACTATTGTAAGTTAGTGAAATAGTGGTGGACTTCCTTTGCACATTCCTGAGAGTAGTGTTGTCTTTGATAAATTTGACGAATTTCCTCCTCTTCAAAATTCTGGTTAAGGTTCCTTGATTGTATCCGTTCTTGGTGGCGATTTTTCTAATCAGGGCAATTTCTTTTTTAAA
>JAHWFO010090671.1:139234-176204 GCA_023313115.1 Rhysida immarginata | reverse complement strand
GGGAATAGACAGAAACTAAGGGGAAGAAAGAAAAAAGAAAAAAAACCACTATACAATCATTCTAGTTAGAAATTGGGGCATTAAGACCATAAAAAAAAGGGGGGAACTTTATTTTATTTGCCTAGTTGGGGGGAGGTGAGTGTAGGCGTTAGCCACAAGATTACGTGCTTAGCGTGGTGCTGGGGCGTCACAAAACAACATTGGGACACGACGGCGGGCACACTGTCACATCTTAATTGGCCTAATCGTGATCGTATAGTGCAAAAAAAATCGTATAGCAAATATATTCAAATAAACCCAGTTTTCAACCTGAAATATCATGAATTACTCCCTATTACTTAAATTACCCACTTATTTAGCAACCAGGATGGACATGAGACATTGCATTGACGCTTTACCATGAATATATAGTTTAATGAAAAAAAAATAAATATATATGTCATTGATACAGTTCAAAAGAATCAAAATCATATAATGTGATCAATTTTCAGATGATATTAAGCAATATAAATTATGACTAATTCCCCTTATACATTAATCTGCTACAATCAAATTCTCCTTAACCCTAATCAACCTTATATACTTGAATATAATGAATTCTGTTCAACTTAACTAATTTACATTAGACATGTGCTCTAAGATAAAATTTTCCTTCTAATTGCTTTCATTAATTAAAAGTTCACCTTTCTTGTACTAAATAACAGTCTCATATCTAATTATTGGTTCTGCCTATTAGATGAATCACACGCTAGCTTTAACACTGAATTAAGCACATCGCGCGGGGCCAGTTATAAAAGTACAGTACTTATCTTTGTCGTAGACTGCAGCAGCCACCTTTGGTTCGGCCGAACTTTACTAACACCTGTTGCCTGAAGACGATCGCCACCCACAGCTTCTCAGTTGTCACTGCGCCGATCCACGTGGTTTCCCGACGGATTCCTTGATCGCCGAATTCGTCAATACCTTCCTCAGTTTAGAGCTATAAAGCCGCCTTGCTAAAAAACGCCCGCAAGACTCTTTATTCCCACTCTATCCCACTGATAGGCACCGGATCGCTGGTCGATCGTCGGTCACGTAAACCGCCACAGCACGCCTCCCGTTGCTGCTGTAAACATCCGTCCACTTGCAAACGTCAGCTTCGCATCGTCCGCACCATTAACCGCCGCCTTTTTGCTACATTCCTACTTCTCAAGCAGTTACTGTTCTTTTTCGTTGGTGATCGTGATCGATTTTTTTTTCTCTCATTGCTGGTCGCAATCAATCTCTCTATTTTTCCACTATTACTACCCAAAAAAATTGTTATAATACCCCGGCACTCTGGGATAGCTCCTTGTCCGTTTATTTCCTAGAAAGGATTGTTCTGTCGGTATTTCTTTTATCTCACCCCTTATACTCTAGCTCCCTTTCTTCGATATTCTAGTCTCCGATTTATTGGGCCCAACACGTGTGCAATAACTTCTTTTGAATGAGAACAGTATTGAACTTCTATTATCCAAACGTAATTATTAAGATATATTATATGTCACAGATGAAAAAGAGAGAGAGCAGAGAGACAGTCAGACGAAAAGAGAGAGCAGAGAGATACAGTCAGAAGAGAAGAGAGAGCAGAGGAACACAGAGTGTAAAACAGAACTTGGGATGAGTTTTGTGGAGAAAGAAAAAGAATAAAAGTGTTCTCCTCCGGGCGAGCACCACGACGGTGGCAGCGAGTTTTTCCAGCCGGTACGAGCTGATGACATCGTGATAACCAGCGACAGCGGAGTAGACGGAGTGCACGGGTAGCCGTCATCCCGGAGCCAAGTCGTGTTCGACGACCGATGCGAGGAACGGGCGAATGGATCGCCGCGAGAGAGCAGGGCCAACACCGGTAAGCTGGATCTGTACGTAGCGTAAGCACTGTTACTTGGCGGGATGGAGTTTCTTGTGGGCTTAAGCAAGGCGATTCCCGAGTCCTGAGCCAGTAACAGTGGCTAATACGTGGGACGGTTTCAGTGGACCCGGTGAAGCGGCGGCTGAGGAGCAACGTAACAGCGGCAGGTGAAGCGGCGGCTGAGGAGCAACGAGACGTCGGCAGGTGACCAAACGGCGTGGCAACCACGGCGGAGCCTTCACGGGAGCAACACGACGGAACCAGCGGACTAACAACGGAGGAGACTGCTGCAACGGGACCTACGTAAGCCGGGAGCAATATATATTGCGAAGATAAGGTATTGTGTAGAATAATTGGGCCCAACGCGTGTGCAATAACTTCTTTTGAATGAGAACAGTATTGAACTTCTATTATCCAAACGTAATTATTAAGATAAGCATAGAATACAATCTGCTATTCAAGAAACTCTAATGCGAAGGAACTCTAGGATTAGTTAAATTGACAAGAGGGTTAGGAAGGGGAAGCTTTTAATGTAAACAGTGAATTGCCAATTATCATTTAATTGTTACTGATATATGTGATTTGAAATTGAGTAGTCTTGTTTCTTTTTTTTTGTTTGTGCTTTAGTTATTCGTAAATACCTTTGAGCTTAAGTTTATATATATATTTTTTTAAGTTTATATATATATATAATTTTTTGCAATAATTAACAAATATTTTTATGTTTATTTATGTTTTATCTGATCTGGTAATAAATAGCTGGTGCCTTTAAATTAAAGTTTATTGCTCATTGTTGTCAAACAAATTTTCAGCCTTAAGGTGGGATTGTTCATAAAAAGGAAAGGAAAGAAAAAGGGGGAAAGGAGAGGATAGGATTATTGGGCATTTACTATACGATCACGGGAGGAGACATATATTTATGATAATTACTGGTTTAGCGGTTATGTAGATCTTATAATCATTTAGGCCAACGCGAACTATCGGGTTATAGATAAGTAATTAGACGTAAAGAATGCTTAAAGAATAATTAACGTATTCCGTCACAAAATGCATAAAAAAAATTGTTTGATCTTTTCTTTTTTTAATAGAACATTCCCCACCTTTATATTTAGGGTAAATAATATTAAAGCATGGATCTCCATAATTATTTGTGGTTTGTTTACTGTTACTATTCTCATTATAATGCATTGCTGCTATTAATTGTCTACATAGTAGACCATTATAAGAATAAGATAACATTTTTGGAGCAAAATGCTTATAAACAGAATGAAAGGATTCTAAATTTGAGGTTTGAAATATTGGAGATAACAGTTTTACATCTTTGCATAAAGATGGTGAATTCAGAATTTCAAGTTTTATCATTGCTTTTGAATGTGGATGCAACCATTTTTTTCTGGCAACTGTTTCTGCATGTAGTTCTTCATGTGCACATTCAGTAAAATAATCTTCATGATTAAAATGAATATTCTGAATATGGCGTAAAACCTATAACCATTTCGCCAAGATAACATCATTTCCATTTAAAGTTGATAAACCGACTAATATAGATGATTTACAATGGATTTGAACCAATCTTTGATCAGTTCACATTCTTTCTCTTTGGATAGTTTTAAAAGTTTTTTCTTCACAGCCTTTGCTACATGCCAAATGTCAAATCTGTGGTCAATATGTGACATGTTTTCGTGCACATGTTTCCTGATCTGACTGTGGCAGTCAGTGATAAGTTGTTTAAGTTCGATATCCTGGCTGCAAAGGAAGTTCATTGACTTAATGAAACCTTTTTCCATGGCCACTGAATTGGCAACTTCATTACATTGCACAAGTTGGATATCAATTACCTTATTACTTTCCATATCCATGATGGTATAAGTTCCATACTTTGCTGAAAACCCAGGATTATCAGCCCGTGATTCACCAGCTACTGTTATCATTTTCTGAGACACTTTGATATTCGATATCAACAGTTCTTGTTGTTCTTTCCATTGTGATAGTATTATTGGTTGAATGTAGTGTCTCTGATGATTCATGAAAGTTCGGTATGTTATACTGTTTATTGAAAGACAATCAAAAAATCTAAGGAGAATTTCCAGTGATCAAAATGGCAGACGAAACTGCCAAATTCACTGCAGGAACTGTATTCAAAAAATGCTGTTCTCCCATTCCATTTTAATCCCACAGGCACTACATTCACCTTCATACTTTATGTAGTTGCACATTTGATGCGATATACGTACCATTCTGTTCTCGTGGCAAAGATTGCATCTATTTAAAAGCTTTAGCAAATGGCTCTCATAAACTAATAAAATGTTATCAGTATTTGCTGTATTTCCTTGTTCATTACTGGTGTTCACATCACTATAAATATCACTAACATCACTATAAATATTACTGTCAGATTCAGGGTGATATTCACTGATATCTTCAGGATCAATGTAAGTTGAATGGTCAGTATCATTAAATTCATCACATTTGTGACATATGAATATGTCCCTACGGATATAAACCCATTTATATCCGTGTGGATACGTTACTTTATATAAATTTGATTCGAAATAAAATAAAACGGGTAGAAATTAAGGGAAATCCAATAATAAAGGGGGAGCACTGAACAATCGGGCTGAAAATAGGTATGAATACAGTGAGAGAGATAAACAGGTGAAATAGCGGTTTTCATTTATTTAGAATATTATTTTTTGTACTTTTGCAAACGTTCAGAATTTTTTTTTATACATTGGCAATTCACTGTGAATCTTAGAGAAAGGGTTAAGAACCATCAGGAAATAGGAAAAAAAAATTGTTTTTTGTGTGGGGGAGAGAGAGAATCGCGATAGGAAGGGAAGGGAAAATAGAACAAAAGGGGTAGAAGAAATTCAGGGAAATGAAAGTTCAAGGTTAGAGTTCCTTTGGGTAGAGAAAAGAAAGATTCTAAGAAAGAAAAAGGTATTTCTTTTCTCGGAAAGAGAAATAAAGAACGAAAAGAGAGTGAGTAAAAAACAGTGTGTGTGTCAGACGAAAAGAGAGAGCAGAGAGATACAGTCAGAGAGAGAAGCAGATGAAAGGTGGGAGCACAGAGTGACAGTCAGAGAAAAGAAAAAGTAAAGGCTTCTTCTCTAAGCGAGCATCAAGACGGCGGCGGATAGCTTCCCCAGCCGGTATGAGCGGATGATATCGTGATATCCAGCGACGGCGGCGTAGACGAGGTCCACGGGTAGACATCATCCTGGAGCCAAGCTGAGAGCGACGACCGATGCGAGGAGCGGGCGGACGGATCGCCGGAAGAGAGAAGGGCCAACACCGGTAAGCTGGAGCCGTACGTAGCGTAAGCACTATTACTTGGTGGGGCAGGACGGGGCGAGAAGGCGTATCTTGTGGGCTTAAGCAAGGCGATTCTCGAGTCCTGAGCCAGTAGTAGTGGCTAATACGTGGGACGGTTTCAGTGGACCCGGTGAAGCGGCGGCCAAGGAGCAACGAGCGGCGACTGTAGAACGAACGACGTGGCCACCACGGAGGCAACCTAACGGGAGCAACACGACGGAGTCGGCGGAATAACAACGAAGGAGGCGGCTGCAACTGACCTACGCAAGCCGGGAACAGAATAAGGCGAAGATAAGGTAGTGCATAATTTAATTGGGCCCAACACGTGTGAAATAACTTTCCTTTTCTGAGAACAGTAACGAACGATTATTATCCAAAAGTAATTAGTGAGATAAGCACAGAATATAATTTGCTATTCAAGAAACTCTAATGCGAAGGAACTCTAGGATTAGTTTAATTTGACAAAAGGGGGTTAGGAAGGGGAAACTCTTAACGTAACAGTGAATTGCCAAACTTTATTTAATTGTTATTATATGTGATTTGAAATTGATTAGGCTTTGTTTTTTTTTGTGGTTTCTTTTCTGTTTGCAATTTAGTTATTCATAATTAACATTGAACTTAAGTTATTTTCCTCAATGTATGTTTTTGCAATAATTAACTAAATTCCTTTTTTTGTTTTGATTTTATATCTGATTTGACCTGGTAATAAATAGCTAGTGCCTGTAAGTTACGTTTATTTTCACTCATTGTCGCCAAGCAAATTTTCAGCCTGAAAGGGAGGATATAATCGTTAAGCATTTATTATACGATCACGGGGAAAGGAAAAAAAAAAGGGGAGGATATAATTGTTAAGCATTTACTATACGATCACGGGGAAAGGAGATAATAATTAAGCTTTAATCCGTCACACATTCATTAATAGGTGTTGAGGATCTTGGTTGAATTTGGGGAGTGATTTGAAAGTTATCGCACTGTGAAAATGAATGAATGGGCTCGATACAGTCTGAAGATGGTTCTATTGATGAAACAGCTGGCTGTGTTGATCGTGTGTATGCTAGATCACAATTCCAACACACTGTTGTAGAATTTTTAAGCACAGTTGATAAAGGGTATCTTAAATAAGAATCAGTCTGAACACTTTGATCCTTTCCTTTAATCCGCACTTGGACTTTGCATGAACATTTACTGCCATTCAACTCTGCTGGCAAACGATCATCTTCCACTGCTTTTCTAAAACATTGCATGTTTGTGATGAGTCTGATGACTTTACAAGGAGCTTATTGACCAGCTATAAAAAATAAATTATTTGAATATTAGGAAACAGGCAATTGAAAATAAAAAATGTTAATAAATGATAAAAAATATTCTCACTTGTCTTTGATTTCTTTTCATCCAATTCCTGTGACGTTTACTGTATTCTTGCCTTTTCGTGACTTCTATTGTATCCTTTGAGAGAAAACGTTTATTAGATTTAATGGAATTTTTATAAAACAATTTATAAACATGTAATTTTTTTATAAAACAATTTAAATGTATTTATAAATACTGCGTATAACCTGATTCATTTGCTCTTGTAATGGAATGTGTTGTTCAGGGTTAAGTTGCAAGCTTGTTATCATTTCTGCTTCAGAACATGTCATTCCCTGCATATCAATAAATATTTTATAATAGACATGATAGAATATTTAAACAATACTATGATACAATATTTTATCAAAAATTTAACAGTTCATAAATGTTTCATAATAAACTACAGTTTAATGTTTTTTAAAACATCGAGAATGTTGAACCTAATATAGGGATGATATTTTTCAGAGGGCTGCAGCTGATATCAGAAGGTTTTTAATATTTGGGATTGAGGATAATCCATATTCTATCAAACCTCTAACAATGAATTATCTCACGTTATGTAAATTACACGAATTTTATCAACCTTCCATTTATATAAGGAATAAGATTTAATTAATTAATTAATTTATTTATTTTTAACTTGTTGTTAATATGCAATTGTGACAGTGCGCCTTGCCGACGCGTCCCAATGTCGTTTTGTGACGCAACAGCACCTCGCTCTGCACGTAATCTTGTAGCTATCGCCTACGCTCACCTTCCCCAAATAGGCAATAAAAATAAAATTCTTTTTTTTTATGGTCTTAAGGTCCCAATTTCTAGCTAGTATGATCGTATAGTGGTGTTTTCCCTCCCTTTCTTTCCCTTAGTTTCTGTCTATTCCCATATCATAATAAGCACAAAATGAAAACAAAATCTTGAAATCCCTCCGAGTAACGTTCTATAAACCTGCAAACCAAACCTTAACTTAGTTCTACCTAACCCCCTTGTTCGGCTTTCCTTTAATCAACTAATTGCACCAATTTACAAGTTGCACTTCCCGTTTAATTGCATAACCCAAAGAAAATCCCATCTTTCTCCTTATCCTATTGCCCCTTACCTCCCCCCCCTTTTTTTCCCCCTTTTTTTTTTTTGTAAATTTAGCTACGGATTGGTTCTCAATCGCACCCACTTGTGCTTACTTATCAGGACTCCAATAAAAAAAATAAAATAAAAAAAATCTTATAATTTCTCACATAATACACTTAACACATATATGTAATTATATATAAATCAAACACATTTATTAAGCAACAAATCAATCCAATAACACAAATTACAAAGTACTGTTACCTTTCACGAATTACTTTCTCATACTAAACCACAAAACAAAATAAAATCTTATTCCTTAGATAATTAATAGAGCAACTATATTCACTGATCCTCCCCTTATATTTATTATTTCTTTGACTGATCTCTCTCTCTCTCTTTTTACTATCTTAACATTAAAACTTATACCTCTAATCAATAGTTTCTGAGCAAGATCTCATTTCTTAATCAATTAAAGTGCCCACACCCCTTTTTCCGAATCATTAATACATATAACACAGTCTGAAAGTTTTCGCGCAGGCCTGATATCAAAGTTATTTCACTTATCTGTAGTAGACACCTCCACAGTCTATTCGATGGTTCCAGCGGCGTTCATGTAGGCTCTCCCTGTTGCTCCCTGGACACCGTTGTTCCGTTCGCCTCTCTCGCCGTCGCCACATCCAGGGTTGCGCTACGTGGTCAGGCTTTGCTTTGCTTTACCGCCTCTCTGCCCACTACTTCGCACCTCTTCTACAAGTGGCTTACTACGAGATCGGCATCACAGGTTGAACACACCTAGGTACCCCGGCGTAATGAGCATAAGCCCGATTTGGCCGTGTACCCCTGTGTTCTGGTCCCCTGTTACAAAGGCTCCTGACCACGTTCGCTTACCCCGCGCTTGCTCAGTCCTCGTCATGCGGGATCCTCTAGGCCTACCCGGCCGCCTGCGTGGCTCGTGCCGTCGTCTCGCCCGTCTCCTTTGGGGTTGTTGGTCGTTGACAGATCTTTTTTTTTTGCTGCTCGCTGTTGACTGTCCTCTTTCAGTTCTCCTTCTCTTCTGATGATTTTTCTCTACCTTTTTCCTCCTTTTCGCTCCCACTATGACCTTGATTTCTATTGTTGTCATTTCTCTTTCTAGGAACTTTCCCTCTCTTGCTCGTTGCCTCGGTAACACCACACCTTCCCTCTCTTGCTCATTATTCAAATCTCTCCGTTCTCTAATCCCTTCACAAAAGCAGGCTCTAGGCCTACTTTTTCTAACTTGTCTCTATTACATAAATATTCTACGAGTACGTATAGAGAGAGCACAAAAATATTACTATTAATATAATACTACGACATCTTTCTTTACTTTTCTTTTTCCTTCGAGCCGAGAGACCAGTCAATCACCTATGGGAACGATTGAGATTTATCCTTTATTTTCAGTAAGCCTTTATACCCCGCGAAATTGTTCATCAATAAAGTATTTTCAAACTCCTTCAATTCCCTTTCCATTCCCTGATATTCCTAAATTACCACCACGCGATCCTTATCTATTACTTCTGTTTCTTTGCGCTCATAATTTCTAATAACAGCTAACACAGATATGCCTATTTTACATATCTGTAGTGTCGGGTCGTGCACTATAAATTAATATCGTGCACGCCCCGTCACACAATAAACATACACACACCGAACAGACAGCAATTAGTTAGTAATAACAGAAATCGATAAAACAATTTCATGTCTACATCGCATCCCTATATCAATCATCCCAAACACTGCACTTTAAACTATTGCGGTTTTATTCAGTAATCTTAGAATTTACATATGCAATATTTAGAATAAATAATAATTGTATAAATAATAGTTACTGACCTGTAACGAAGATTCTCCATCGGCGTTATTTGATTTTTCCATTTCACTCAATCTTGGTTGCTTTGCGGAGCGAGCACATACTTGAGGCAATTTTGAGGGTAAATTAGAAGGCACTGCTCCTGATTTTAAAGATGCTTTCATCTTCATATTTACTAACGGTACAATAACATGCGAATATTCGTAATCTTCGCATTTAAAATGCCGTGAACATATTACACTATGTTTTGTATGTTGCTTCCGATCTTTCCTCAAATTTCACAAAACGATTCCAGATTCGGCTTACTTTTTCGTCAGTGGGAAAACGATGAAAACTAACGCCATCAGCATAACTGGAACTACATCCACCTATAATACACCTTTTAGGCATTATCAATTGGTAATATTTCGAAATATTTGTTTGTGATTAGATCGTTAATGTTTACTAAGTATGCTCGCATGCGAGTCACAGTCAAGGGAAGGGAAAATGCGAGTGCTATGGGAGTTATGGGAAATGAGACAAACGAGTTCCCTAGTCTGTCACTTCCCGTATATAGCGAAGAGCGGCAAGCAAACATAAATGAAGTCATAATTAACTTTTAATTTTTTATTTTGTAAACAAATTTACGCTCAAAGAATAAAATTATTTAATCAGATATGCATATTTTAGTGTCTAGTTCAGAAATCAATACATTTTATGCGAGCAAAAATTTCATTTCATACTACCTTTAAGAGATGAAGGATCTAGCTAACCCTTTCATCTTCCTAATGTCGAGATGAGTGGAATGTAGATCTCTTAAGGCTGCTTCTCTTAGTGTTGCAGGTACCACCATCCGATGGTCGAAGAGCAGGCACCCAGCTATGGTGGTATACTTGACTTCTGGTGCTTTACAGGGTGTGTCCAGAAAGCAATGAGACTGGCAGCTAGCTGCGTGACACTCCAGTCACCAGCAGTGCGCTCATTGGTGGTGGGATTTGTGGTGGGGGATGCAGTGGGCGGCAGTCGCTTCCAAGCTCTGATGCAGTGAGGATCACGCGTAGCACAAAACCAGTTTTTGAGTTTTTGTCACGACAGAAAACCTCAAAAATGGAGCGTTTGCTGGAGCGCTATGCGATTAAATTTTGCTTTCACCTGGGCAAAACCGCTTCTGAGACGCTTGCCTTGGTTAAGGAGGCTTACTAAGACAACAAGGGCTCAGGTTTTCCGATGAACTCAAGACTCGTCGGAACTAATTCTAAATTTCGTTGTCTACTACTTCATGTAGGTTTAATTTGTTTTGTTGCTACAGGTAAGGCATCAATAACATAGTGGTAAGCCAGATAAGCCTATAGAAGGATTTTTGTCTTGGGCTTAAGGAGACATTCTTTTCTCTTTTTATAAAGATGATAATGCCATCTCTGTTGAACGATGTCTGGTTATTTAGCATCTTATCTTGATTATCCTGTCGATGTTCTCCAATTTCAATCTCTTCTTGCATGGCAATTCTTACCGCTCCTTTTCCAATCTATACAGGTTGACCCAAACTTATCCAGCATAATTGTTTAGGAACATTACATGGTTCAAATAGAATAAAAAATGTCCTATAAACATTACACTTACAAGGGAATCCCTCGAACATGTATGTCACAGATTTCCACCAAATTGAAGCTACGATAGATGCTTGCAAAATAACAGTGCGAATTTTTGTTTCTTTCAAAATAAACCACGAAAATGAAAAAATTTGAGCCACTGTTAAAGCAGTGTATTACTGCGCTTAACGGAACTTCTTTCTTCCACTACTCACAGCAATAAGCACAATCCAATTCAGATGAAATAGACAGCAGCAGTTGGCAATTGAATGGCTTCTCAAATTCCTAAACAATCTTAGTTTTTAAAATAGATTATTACAATTAGCTAATTGCCTTCCAATAAAAAATATCTAGAGTAATTATTAACCATTTCCTTAATTTATTATTTCATTTTATTAAATAATTCGGTAATCAAACACGAGGCTGGCTTCATGTGCAACGTCAAGTAATACGTTGCGTTGGTGAGGGGGTATGTATCACGGTGCTTTATAATTTTAAATAAAAATAGTGTTCATGGATGCCTACCTCATCTTATAAATTATTTCGAGAAGAATAATTGTACTGCAAAATTAAGGTTTTATGCTTAATAACAGTGCTCTAACTGCAATTCTTTGTTGATCGCCACTAACAAGTTTGCTTCCCTTCTTTCCGCCATGTTTTTTGAACTCTGCGCACTTCCGGGGCACTTCACTGGCACGTAACGCTATCGAATCCGTGGTGTGCTTGCGCGCAAAAAAAGGCTATATGGGGTTCCCTTGTTAGTTTCAATTGTGTGTGAGATATCAACGTTTGTCTATTTTCTTTTACTGAAAATACTCGAGTATAAGTCGCGCGCGAATACAAATCACACACCCCCCAAATTTAAGGTAAATTTTGATACAAAATTCTTTTCCTCTTAAAATACAAGCCATGACATCTTAACTGATAATGCTAATTAGATCACTAAATGCAGTGTTGAAACTAGTTTATTTACATTGTATCATTTACTCGTGGGGCGTGAGATTCTTTTCCTCACTAACAATCACACTGCCACAAGAATCACTAACAATTTGTTTTCCCACTATGCTAATTGCTTAATCCTAATTACCTTGTGATGACCTCCAAGCAGGCTATGACATTGCACGTCATTTACCTATCATATAATAAGGTCCTGCTCGAAGATCACACTTTAACTCCAAACTAGGTCTACTGGCTACTTGTCAGTTACCCGGACGTGATGATCGTATAGTTCAATAATTCTGCCTCAAAACGCAACTGTCGGTACTAGCTTATTCTCTCCTTCCACTATCCAATACCTCCCCCCTTCCAATTAACAGTTATAGCCCAAAATCCATTAACTAATCCCGCAATGATAATCAGTAAGCAAAGGGGTGTTGTATCACCGACTATAGATATTCCTTTTATTTGCAGCAAAACAAGAGAAACAATACTTATTGTGACGGGTGGGAGCTCTTAACTGCTCTAATCACCTTACCCAACATTAGGCTGAGATACGTCCTTTCACTAGGTGAAAGTAAAAGAAATACGCTCAGCTACCCTCTAACTCAATAGTCGGGGATACAAACCAATGACCAGAAAAGACAGAAAAAAAAATGACCTTAGATTCTAATATAAGCAAGAGCAAGATATAATGGTGAACACAAAGTCAGTTTCCCCCCTTTGTTCTTAATTAAAACAAAAAAAAAAAAGACTGTAAAATTAAATAGCCAAATGAAGCACTCAGGTTAGATTATGCTTAAAATAGAAAGAATATTTATTAAAAGAAAATAAAAAAAAAATTGTCATAACCTCACAATATTACTATTAAAACAAACTTCTTTGCCTAGGACTTAAAAAAAACTTCAATTCAATAAAATTATAAGAGCTAGATTGTTCTGTCTTACTATCTAGTTGACATTAAAAAAAATTACACTAATAGATTAACAAAAAAAAAACAATTCACGAAAGTCCTCACAAACAAATTATGCTTCCTTCCCTTTTTCCCCTTTTTTTTCTTTTAATTATTTATATATATATACCTATATATCATACTTCAGTTACTCTGTCCCCAATTTTATTGTTCTTTAGCTTAGACTTCTTTCTTTTGTTTCACTTCTAAAAAAACTGAAGCACATCTTAGCGCTACTAGTAACACTTTACTTTTAATTACTCTTAAGATTTACACTCGGAGGATATTTATTCTAACACTCACATTTACGCGTGGGCCCATATAAATTTGAAAGCTTTCACTTATCTGTTCTTCACCACACTATTCTCCTTTTGTGGACGGTGGTCATCACTAGCAGGTTCCTCTGACGCTCCACGTTGCACCGCTCGGTTCCATTCAGTCCTCGGCACTTGCTGGGCTCTGCTCTGTTGCGGCGACTGCCCTCGCTCGCTCTCACGCCACGTCCTTGTACTCTGGCCGGTGAGCTGCCTTCCGTGGGTCATGCCTTACGAACATAGTCTCTCGCTCCTAGCATCGAAGCACGCCGTGCCTGTGGTGGGGTGGATGCCGCCTGCTCCCGGTCAGCTCGATCGGCTGCGTCTCCTGCACCTTCCACTTTGCTTTTTTTTCTTCCTTTTTCTTGGATACGTCTCCTCTCTCTCGAGTCCCAATGATATATATTTTAATTTTTTCCTCCTTCTCTCTCGCTACCGTGGAGACCTTGACCTTCGTCCCCATTGTTCCACACTCTCCGTTCTGAGAATTACTCTCCGGCGTTGTTGGTTGCCCTGGCGACGTCGCTCACACCCTTCTTCTCATTGTCCCAAAAGTTTCCTTATTTCCTCTTACTTTCCTTTCTTTTTACTCTTCTTTGATCTAGTTCCTCCATTAGGCCTAGTCTGCCATCGATCTCCTCCGTGCTTAAAGTTCTACATACAACGATCATTACATTTCTCTTAAATAAAGTCTAAGCTCTAAAATCCTTATATTTTGTCCCCATTATGTCTGAAATACCTTTTACATCAATTCCAGCACAAATTACTCTTCTACCTGAGTGCCCCCTTTCGCTCTTCCCTTTTTAAGTTTTAAATCCATTAATTTTCCCCTTTTTTCATTACTCTACATACATTCCAAATTATTTAGCTACTGTGTGTCCACCATTATTGCAATTAAGTAACACAAACATGTGAGCTATGGCTTTCATGTTTGTAGTGACGGCACGTGTGGAATATTACTCAAGATATTACGCACGCGTCGTCACAACCTACTTACCTGCTATGGTGTCTAGCAACGCTCCCTTCATTAAAGTAAGCACCAGCCAACCTTTAATACAATACCCATGCAAGTTGTCCCTCTTAAGTAGTCCTACACCTCTAAACTTCAGTTAAGAATTGACCTTTATTGTGATCGTATAGTGCTAGGTTTCGTTTACTCAAGATACTTTATATCTAAGTTTTATTCAGTCCAGCTCAACTTGTTAAAACTCCCCCCCCCCCCCATTTGTTGTTTCTATGGCAACCAGACAGATTTAGTAAGCTAAGGTTAAGACTTAACGTTGCCCACGGTTAAGTGAGACGCCGACTCTCACGCGCTGAAATCCACACGTGCTCCTCCTGAACAGCCTGGCTGTTGGAGACCACCCCGTGGGCTACCAGCCTACAGGCTCGCTACTCACGCCGCTCGGAGCCCCAGTGGCTAGAGGCAGCCGGCCTCTTATCTCAGAACAGGCTTCGGGAAGCGACGTTATGCTTTATCGTCCCCATACCCCAACGTCTGACGACAACAGCTGCTCTCTCCTCCTTCGTGCCCCACTTAAGCTGGCAACGCCTGCTGCCCAAGTCGACGCACTCACCTCCGCTGCTGCGCCGTCTCGTTCCCGATCAACATCGAGCGTCTCGTGGTGTCCATGCTGCTGTGATGTGGGCTCATCCCATGGCACCTTGGTGTCAATGGCTAGAGCAATGTGCTCATACAGCTTTACTCAGGAAAAGTTCAATGGATGGCTCTTCACCAGGCGGTGCCTGTCTCATCATAGGCGGTCATGGTTATGCTCATAGCTTGGCTGTTACGTCTTTCTCGTGAACACATGCCACATGAGTGTTCTTTGATCTCTCACTCGCTTGCACTTAATTTTTTCTTCACACGTCTTTTTCCCCGGAATGTCCACTCATCTCTCTCGGGAGGTGACTGCTGTCATGACAACTCCCGCTCTCTCTATCTCTCTCTCTCTCTCCCTTCCCGCCAAAATGTTGGGGACAAAGGGTAAAATTCATGATTGCTATCTTCAAAGATGATACATCATTAAACTGCCGCCCATCGTTGTATACATTGCGAACAAGAATTCCCCACAAGTTTTCAATAGGGTTAAGGTCAGGACTTCTAGATGGCCATGACATAACATCAATATTCTTTGATTTTAGCCATGATTGAGTGGCACGAGAACTATGCCACGGTGCATTATCTTGCTGCAATATCCACTGTTCTCCACATAGAACGCGTCCATGAGGCACTGCATATTCATTTAATAAATCTTGATATTTTTCAGAATTTAAACGACCAGAAACAAATGCAACTGGCGTCCTACCATTAAATGAGAACCCTCCCCATACCATCACTGGTCCTCCACCTTGCACTCGTGATGAAAACACTGCTTTGTCCTTTCTTAAATCATGCCAGTAGGAGTTCAAACCATCAGGTCCATCTAGGTTGAATTTTTTCTCATCGGTAAACATAACACTGAGCCACTCGTCGTCCCAAGTCATGTGCTTTTTCGCCCACATCAAACGTTGTTCCTTGTGCTGCTGTGTCAGTGGAGGTTTACGACATTTTTTCGTGTATGCCAAATGAGAAGAACTTGACAAAATTTTCCAGACAGTGTTTCTCTTAACAGGCAATTTTAAATCAGCTAAAATCTTTGAAGCCAAATGTCCTGTTGCTGCAGCTTCTTTTATGATGTGTCTCCTATCGCGTTCTGTCTGTTTTGGTTTGGGTCCACGCTTTTTCTTGCTTCTTTTTTCATTCCCGTTTTTGAGGAATAAACCTATAGTGCTAGCAGGCTTTTGAAGTTGCTTGGCAATTTGTCGAATTGAGCTTCCATCATCTCCAAGTTGCTGAATTCTTCCTTTCGCAAAATCAGTTAGCTTTTTGCGAGTAGCCATGATTAATGAGCAAACTAAAATAGTTCCTTAGACCAAAAAAATATCTTTTGAGTCATACCAACTGTTGCATATCATTTATCATTGCTTGGAAAATGTCCATACCCCCCTACAGCCAACAAATGTGATTGTCCATTAAAATAAGAGACGTTTTTTTATACATTTTTGCTTTATTTTAAATATATTGTTATTTTTTGACTAAAATTAACACAGCGGAGCATTGACATTGTATTTGTTCCAAAGTAAGAGTAAATGAAAAGAAAAAACATCTTGCAAAACATTTTTATCGCTTTTCTTAATATTCACAGGTGTCCACTAAATTAAGAGACGCACTGTACAGTATATAAAATATGAGAAAATTTTTTCAAAGGGAAAAAATGTTTTATTTCAGACCATATGGGAGCAAGCTGGGAAGAATCCTGATTATTTTTGTTAAATGGGCAATCGCTAATAAAATCTTAAAATTAAGTTACTAAAAATGCTTAAAAAAATTAAAATTTTTGAAATAATACATAAAAAATTTGTCAAGTTAAGTTTGATAGTAAAATAAATATAAAAATTTGCCGAGATAATCTTAAAAATCAAATATAAAAGTTTGCCAATTTAATTTAAAAAATAAATTATAAATTATTTTCAGATTTTAATTTGAAAAAATAAAATATAAACAAAATTGTTGATATATTTTAAAAAAATCACGAGCTGAATTAAAATAAAGTGCAAAAAGTTCGTCAATAAATTAATAAACTTTTATGCTCCTAAAACTTTATATATTTATTAATTTGTATTTTAATAAATAATGCATATTAACAAAAGATAGTAACACTATTTATAATAATAATAAGATATAAAAAAGAAAACGAAAGCATCTCCTTCACTTTTCGCAAATGTACAAAAACTTTTGTGCAGGTTTTGAAATTACCTGACTGGAACTACTTGTTCCTGTAGTATTATCGCTGCAAAGTGGTTATTTCCTCAGGTCAACTGGACGGTCGCTTGAAATGAGAAAGAGTATAGTGGCCGGCAAACTCGGGACACTGGGGCTCCAGGCAACACAAAGGTATTGGGGCACGTTGTCCAGCTAGCCAGGGCAAAACCCAACAGCTGGACTGTGAAGGGAGTGAAGTGTGTGGTGCTAGATCGTGCGAGTCAGCGATGCCTACGGATCATCCGTTGGGCAGTAGCAGCATAACTGGAGACATTCACGGAGCGATGGAGCATCCGAAGCAGCCAGAGCCGAGAGACTATATCCGAGACGGGACTAAGGTACAAGGCAGAAAACAGATTAATCCGAAGGGAGAAGAACCACAGCAGACGCAAAGTCCATCCAGGTGTTCCTTTGAATAGCAGCAGCAGTAAGGTAAGTACAGTGACTATTGTTTTAATGGGCCTGCGCGTAAGATATAGAACTGATAGTCACAGCAAAAATTTAAATCACTGATACTAGAGTAAAGACTGTAGTGATAAAAAAAAGACAGCAAGATGTACAAGCATCAGTATCGCCTAATTCCGCTTTAGTAACAACATATCAATTCATTTTGTTGATACGAGCTTAATTAGTGATATTTTTTTTTTTTAATATTCAATGTAATCCAATGCATCCATCCAGGGCCTGAGGCCGACGAGTTGGGTCCCTGGATGAACCTGGATTAACGACTGCTGTATGATGGTCCCAGCAGCCAGGGGGGGGGGGGGGTGATGATGATAGTGTGTCACTGATGGTCGTCACCCATCCAGTGACTAGTCGTGCCTGATATTGCTTACTTCACAGAAGTTGTGTTTCAGTAAAAGCCCACTAGGCCACAGCCTCCCCCATAACGAAATTTTTTTTGTTTATTCTATCCCATTTTTAAATCCCCATATGAATTCAATTTATATCATTTTGTTTACACCTTCATAAAATTCATTTCATTTGTCCTCTGTTTTATTGTTTACTAGCAGAGGACCCAGCGTTGCCCGGGACAATTACACTTGTAGGTAAGCTGAACAATCTCAAGAAGTTAAATTATAACTCCAAATTGGTTAAATAATAATTCAATCAATAAAACACAGAGCGAAGTGTCTATCCATTCTTAAAAAACTCCGAAAGAGAGGAATTCTAGGTGATATACAAAGACTTTATTTAACCTCTTGTCGACTTGCCTAAGATTAAAATGATATCCATCTTCACCAACGGTGAACATCGCTGGATACTTTAGACCCAAGTTTTTTTTGTCCTTTTGCTCTATTCGAAACTCCCGTTGTTCAGATGTCATGAGATATATATTGTTGATTCTTGCATAGTGTTGGTGCACTTCATGTTGACACCATTGTTGCACAAACTTTTCCTTGCATTGTTGGTCATGAGATTTATCATTAATGTGCCTTGCCATAACCATGAATATCGATTTTTTATCAATAGTTATTATTTTTTCGAAATCTGAGGTAGACAGTGACTTTCCTCATGCTTTGAAGGTCAAGTATGTAAAATTTCATCAAGATCTGAATAAAACTGTAGATTTGTATAAGAAACAAACAATCCACCCACATACCTGTCCCACAACAGGTATAAAACACTTCGTGAGCGTATTCTACATAAAAAACTGAGACGAAAATGCCGAATACAATTTTTGTTTTAGATCGTTCATTTTTGAGTTATGGGTCTTCAAAGATACCGAATTTACCCTAATTACGCAAACAATTTGTTTAATTCATTTTTAAACTCGACTTAAATAGTGTCAATTGTTGCAGATTATTGTTGTTTTAATTGTTATGCCACTTATTGTTACTTAGAAAAAATGAAATTGGTAAAGAAGATTATTTCAAAATATTAGTTTTGTACGGCAAGTGCAATAGAAGTGCAAATACTACAGTTTAGGTTTGGGCAGAGCGGTTCCCTATTTGCCTGCGAATTTCAATAAATGTTGTGCTACATTTAATTGACCGCGTACGTACAGAAGGGGTGACAATGCTGTTGTTTGTGCAGAGTCCTGCAGCGTGTGACCACAGAGGAAGTTCGGGGTTGTTGTCCACACAAGGATTGAATGGCAGCTTTGGACCATCTTCTGCAGCACGATAACGCTGGCCTGCAAACAGTCACCATACACTACAGTTCAAAGAGGAAAGATCTTGCACTTTGTGACTTTCACCACTTCCCAAATAAGAAAAAAAGCACCTTAAGAGACATTCAATCCCTGATGACGAGACAAAAAGAGCAGTTGCACGTTGTGAAACACACTGCTCAATATGGCTGGTGAAATTTGCTGAACTTCAGTTGTGATTTCCTCCTTCAGCTCAGGCAAAATGTGCGGATTGTTTGCATACACTTTACCTTTCAAGGCTTCCCAAAGGAAGAAATCGAGAGGTGTGTGGTCCGGCGAGCGTGCAGGCCAGATGCCACGTGAGATGATTCACGTCCTGCAGAGAGTGCATTGGTGTGTGTGTGCTGTACACCTTTCCATGCACTACTGCACACGAACTTTTGAATCGCCCTGTATAATGAAGCCTGTATTAACTTCTGCTGCCTCTGCAATTCATCTCGTCTGTCAAGGTAACTCAGAAGTGACCGACTCTGAGGAAGTGTAAAGTAAATATACTTTCTTTATTACTTACAATTCGACATCATAATGCAAATTTATCTTCCTACTAAATTATTTTCTTATTTAACAGGTGCTCAATACTTTTCTGACTTCTGAAAAAACAAACTGAAGTTCTAAGAAACATTTTTCCTATTTATATAATTATTATTGTAATTCTATTATTGATTTTACTTTTCGTGTAA
Source organism: Rhysida immarginata (assembly GCA_023313115.1). Taxonomy (NCBI): domain Eukaryota; kingdom Metazoa; phylum Arthropoda; class Chilopoda; order Scolopendromorpha; family Scolopendridae; genus Rhysida; species Rhysida immarginata. The sequence continues at coordinate 156,363 of JAHWFO010090671.1, read as the reverse complement.
TTATAATTAATAATACTATTGATATAAATAATAAAACTTAAATAAATGAATGGTCCCAAGGTTGCACGCTTTCTCTTCCCTGTACGGGTAAGTCAAGTCCCTACTACCCGACTCCCACTGCTTGGAGCTCAAGCATTAAAAATTAATATCTTCAAAACAGAGGAAAACACAGTTCTGAATTTTTTGTATTGTTTTTACGAAAGTATGTGTAAGATATTAATAACTTTTTAACGAAAAAAAAATACCCACCTTTTGAGAAATTTGCATAAATAAAATAATTATATTAAATTCAAATATTTGCGCATGCATAATATAATTTTAAAAATTTCATATAGAATCTACAGTTAAAGAGCTTTCATATGTCACCAATCGCATCTTTCTAAGTAAAATACAACTGAAGTTACAGTACTTCATAGATAAGGCCCCCACTCAAATTTCTCAAATTTTAAATATCCGTAATTTCCATAAAAATGAAAAGAAATTAATGATATATGGCATTCATTACCAACTCCCTAGGGCAATTGTATATACCAAATTTCATTAAAATCCGAGAGGTCAGTGCCAACGCCTGCCTGACGTGGAATGACCTGGAATGACCCATATGCTTTATTTTGAAATTTTCCCGATTATTTTTTGCGAAGTTGTGACGACGCGTGCGTAATATCATAATTAATATTCCACACGTGCCGTCACTACAAACATGGAAGCCGTAGCTCACATGTTTGTGTTAATTAATAACAAATAATGGTGGACACACAGTAGTAAAAATAAATGGAATATAAGTAAGAGTAACGAAAAAAGGGGAAAATTAGGGGATTTCAAACTAAAAAAAAAAAAAAAGCGAAAGGGTGCACTCAGGAAGAAGAGTAATTGGTGTTTTGGAAATGATGTTATAATGTATTTCAAACATAGGAAGGTGTCAAAATATAAGAATTTTTATAGTTTAGACTGTTATTAAAAAAAAGAAGTAAGGAATGTTGTATGTAAAAATTTAATCAAGTATGAGATCGATGGCAGGCTAGGCCTAACGGAGGAATTAGCTCAAAAAAAAAAAAAAAGGAAAGGAAAGAAAAAGGAAATAAGTGAACTTTGGGGACAATGAGAAGGAGGGTGTGAGAGACGTTGCCAGGGCAACCGACAACGCCGGAGCGTAATTCTCAGAACGGACGGAGTTGAACAATAGTAACGAAGGTCAAGGTCTCCACGGTAGCGGGGAGAGAAGGAGGAAAAAGTTTTGGGATTACAGCACTAGACTCGGCAATGAGCAGACGTATCTTGGAACAGTAAAAGACAAAGGGGGCAGGAGACGCAACCAAATTAGCTAACATGGAGCTGGACGGCATCCACCCCAATATATGCACGGCGAGCTCCGATGCGGAGAGCGAAGAGCGACGTTCGTAGAATGCGACCCAGGAGAAGCAGCCCACCGAGCCGAAGCGCACAAACGTGGCGTGAGAACGGAGGAGGGCAATAGCCTCAACGGAGCAGAGCCTAACTGACGTCGGAAACGAAATGGAGCCGAGCAGTACGATCTGGAGCGTCAATAGAACCAACGAGTGGTGACCACCGTCCAAGAAATGAGAGTAGTGAAAGAAAACAGATAAGTGAAAGCTTTCGTTATTATATGGGCCCACGGGTAAAGGTGAAAGTCAATATACCTCCTTCAGTTTGTAAAAGACGTAATATAATTAGAAGAAAGATTGTACGAGCAGAACTAAGTAGTGTAGTAAATTGTGCGAAGTGAATAAAAAGGAGAGAGTTGAGCTAAAGTAAAATAGGACAGTTTAACAGAAGTGATATATAAAAAAAAAATGAAGTATAACTAGATTGTTAAAGATTCATTGTATTTTTTTTTAATTGTATTTTTGCAAGATATGTCCACTAGATATTAAGGCAAGGCAATTTAATTCTTAATAGTTTCCCTAATAGACGATTTTAAGTCCTAGGCAAGGAGTTGTTTTCTAGTTAATATTCTTGAGTGATAAAATTTGTTTGCAATTTTTTTTAAATAAATATTCTTTTGCATTTTAAGCATACCATAATCTGAGTGCATCATTTTGCTATTTGAATTAGCAGTTCTTTCCTTGTTTTTTTTTGGTATAAAGTATAAAAGGGGGGGTACTTTGTGTTCACGATTATCTCATGCTCTAGCTTAAATTAGAACCTAAGATTAATTTTCTTTATTTGTTTATTGGTTTGTATCCCCGACTATTGCGTTTAGAGGGCTGATGAGTATATTTCTTCTTTGCTTTCACTGAGTGAAAGGACGTAACCCAGCTCGGACTTGATGCAAGGTGATCAGAGCCGTTAAGAGCCCTCACCTGTTAAAAATAAGTACGCAATTTTTCCCTTCAAGCTAATAGGGAAAGGAAGGTATATATAGTCGGCGATACAACACCCCTCTGTTTATTGACTATCGTTGGGATTAGGCTAATGGATTTTGGGTTGGACTCCGATACCCATGAATAAGAGACATCAAGGGTAGTTATTGAGTAAAAGTGAATTTTGGGGCAATAACTGATAAATTAGGAGGGGGTGGTATTATAAAAGGGGTAGAATAAGCTGGTACAGGCAGCTGCTTTGGGGCCGAGATTGATTCACTACCCGACCGCCACCGACGGAGTAACCAACGTGGAGTCAATAGGTTTATTTTTATGCTATATAAAGTACGAACCTCGTGCAGGACCATATTATTATTACAGGTAAGTGACGTGCAACGTCACGCTTGCCCGAGGTCGTCACAAAGTACATTGCTGCTTGATTGACGCAATACATAATTGGCTTATCGATTTTTATAACATTTAATTCGGACATAATATTTTTGTATCATATAATTTCTTTTACACTTTCAGTTAAAGATATAAATTCCGATTCCATTGAGCTTAGTGCAATGCATTTTTGCTTTGTGGTTTTCCACATAAAAGGAATATTACCTAAAAATATTAAGTAGCCACTTGATGAGTGTCTATCATTAAGGATACAACCCCAATTGGCATCAGTAAAGCCAATTATGTAAATCTTTACTCTTACATTTGATAAATTTATTTTTAGTTCTTTAGTATTAAAAACATAATTTAATAAGTCTATTACCATACACCAATGTTCATATGTATGACCATTATTGAATTGTGATAATACATTTACAGCAAATGATATATTGTGTCTGCTTCGATTAGCTATAAAAGACAAATAACCAATTATTGATCTATATGGGTATTTCTTCATTAATTCTGTTTCTACAATATCATTTTCATCTATTTTCTTTGGAATTTTATGACCTATTTTTAACGGCAAATTAACTTTTAACATTGGTAAACCATTTAATATATTTCGTAACTTTTCTATGTATGTTTTTTGATGTAGATATAATGTATTATTTATTTTTTCAAATTTAACACCCAATAAGAATGTAGTTTCTACCAAATCTTGAATTTCAATCTTTTGTTTAATTAATAAAATTAACTTTGACAAAATACTTTCTTTTTCGGCAAATATTACAATATCATCTACATATACAATCAGAATTGCTTTATTTTTTCCACTTTTCACACAGTTGCACCAACTGATGTTTTTAAATTCTAAATCAATTAAAATATTATTCAATTCCAAGTTCCAGTCACGTCTGCTTTGATGTAATCCATAAATCGATTTTTTTAATAGACAAACTTTATTTTCTTGACCTTTAATTTCAAAACCATGAGGTTGTCTCATAAATATTCTCCTTTAAGTTACCATACAAGTAAGCTGATTTAACATCAATTTGAATGTGTTTCCAACATAAAATTGATACCAATAGAATGAACAAAAATCGGATAATTGAAAAATTAACTACTGGTGCAAAAATTTCACAATAATCAATTCCATATTTTTGCTGGCAACTAATCAATTCCATATTAAACCCTTGGCAACTAATCTTGCTTTATATTTCTTTATATTACCCTTTTCATCCTTTTTAATGGCATATACCCATCTATTTCCAATAATTTTAGTATTAGGTGGAGGGTCTACCAATTCCCAAACATATTTCTTTCATCATTTTAATTTCCTCCAACATTGCATTATGCCATTCTTCTTTCTCTGGTAATAATTGGGTATCATAAAAATTTTTAGGAATTTCTACATTATAGGCTTCATCACTATAAAGTTCACAATCATAAAAATAATCCTCAGAATTTCAGGATTTTCTGAGTTTAAATTTAAAATTGGTTTAAAGGAAAATAAATCCATGTTGTATTCCAAATTATGTTTGTCATAATATTTTTTAACGTCATTCTGTGATCTTACTCTTTCGCTTGAGGGTGGACAATAGTAAACATCTACTCTGTCACCAATTGTACGCTTTCGTTCTTCTCTATTCCATTCATGAATATCCATTTTCTTTAAAGTGTTGATTTCTAATCCAATGTCATTTAGATCATTGGCTTGACCACCTAATTTAAAATTTAAGTAATTATATTAATTAATGTCTACATCTCTTTTGCTTTCATCGAACTTTACATGAATGCTTTCTATAACCTTTTGTTCTTTTGGTAACCAAATTTTATAACCTTTTGTGTTAAGAGCATGTCCCACTAGAATACCTTGATTTGCTCTCATTAGTAATTTGTTTCTATACACTTTAGGTGTATGAACATATGCTAATGAACCAAAGACTTTAAAATAATTAACAGTGGGTTTCCTTCCCATCCAAATTTCATATGGGGTAACATTATTCGTTATTTTTTGAGAACATCTGTTTTTTATATGAGTATAAGCATATAAAGCTTCAGCCCAAAATCCTGGTTTTAAACCACTGTCTAAAAGCACTGATCTTATTCCATCTAGTGCTGATCTATTAAATCTTTCAGCTATTCCATTCTGTTTGGGTGTATATATTAAGGTTTTTTTCATGTTTATTACCTAAATCAGTTAAAAATGTCTCAAATTCTTTACTACAAAATTCCATTCCATTGTCAGTTCTTACAATTTTAATTTTCCTATTTAGTTCTCTTTCTACTTCTGCTAAATATAATTTAAAACATTTAAACACTTCAGTTTTTCTTTTAATTGTGTAAACATGTACCATTCGGGAATAATCATCGATTAACAAGAGAAAATACTCATTACCACCAACTGACTTAATTGGGACTGGTCCCCATAAATCCATATGCACTCTATTTAGAGGCTCATTACTTAATCTATGATAATCATTAGTCAAAATGGCTCAAGTTGACTTACTCTGCCTGCATACTTGGCAATTTGTAAAGTCTCCAGTAATTTTTTCTATACCTCTAACGCAATTATTCTTACTCATAGTTTTTAACGGTGGTACATTTATATGACAAAAACGTCTATGGACTAATTCCATATTAAAATAAGAGCTAAAAGCACTACATTGTTCCGAACTATCATTACTTTTACAATCTGCCTTTTTAACATTTGCTTTTAATACATAAAGTTTACTTCCTCTAGGTACTGTTAAAAAGTAATTCTTATTTGGAGTATAAATTTCCATTTTATTTTTCTCCCATATTATTTTATAGCCTGCAATATCAAATTTGGCTCCACTAATTAAATTTTTCCGCATATTCGGACCATAAAGAACATCTTTTAACGTTAACGTATCATCATGATTGTGTACATCTTTAATTTGTAATACTACATCCCCAATTCCAGTAATATCACTGGTTGAGTTCTTATCACCTATTAAAGCTTTCATGGGAGTAATAGTTCTAAAATTTATAAAACAGTCTCAGTTGTTGCAAAAATGAGAAGTGGCAGCACTATCAATCAGCCAGGTATTAGGAAGGTTTCTTACCTTTTTGCTAGATTGTACATCACTACACATTACCTCGTTTTGTGTTTCTGTGTAGAGAACCTTATTTCTGTCCATATTGACACTGGTGCATTCTGCTTGCTTCCTTTTCTCTTGATTCTTCAACTTGAAGCACTCTTTTTTCAAATGGCCATCTTTTTCGCAGTAATCGCATTTTTTATTCCAAAACTTGTTCCTGGAGTCGATTCTCCTACATTGTGGATATTCAACTTGTGAATTCCCTTCCTGGTGTTTTCGTGAATCCCTGGTGACGAAGGAATCTACATTTGATTCTCGGTTCTCGTCTCTCACTTTCTGGGCGATTCTTCCCGATTCATTGATGAGTTGTGTTTCTATGTTTGTCATCGTGAATTCATCTTCTGGAAGTCGATACAATGTTTGAACTAAGTTGTCGTATTCTTTGGGCAGTCTTCTAATTAGCTGGAAACAGATTAGCAGTTCAGGTATCTTAAATCCTGCGTCTTTGATGGTAGTGGTCAATTCTGTGATGCGTCTGTAGAATATCCCAATGTTTTTCGTATCTGCTTTGAATCGTGTGTCGTAAAAGTCGTCTATGAGGCCTGCTAGACGTGCACGTGACTGTGGCTCGAAGTTCTTTTTCAAGATCTCCCAGGCTGTTTTCCCGTCTGATATATCAAAAATGAGCGTTTGAAGCTGTCTTTCGACGCCTAGGTAAATCGTTGTGTAGGTTCGATTTTTTCTCCATTCATAATTTCGCCTGTCCCTCTCAGGTGCATCATCCGAGTATGGCTTGATCTCTCCACTAATAAATTTCCAGCAACCACGGTCTATGAGGAGAACTTTCATATCAGTTTTCCATGACTGATACTTGTGTTGATTCAATTTTGGAAAACTTAACATTGACGTTGATGAATCGGCGTCGTCCATCTTGTTTTTTCTTTTCGTTTCTATTAACGGCCCCAGTCGAAAAACTTCTGTCGTTTTCTAGGGTTAGACGCCCATCACACTTCCGCTGTGAATAAATTTTTTATTTTGACTGTTCAAAGCTCCAAAATTTTTAACATGGATTCAGGCTTGCTTCTAGTAGGATCCACTTCGAAAATAGGCCTAAGAAGTTTGTCGAAGTGCACAGCGTTGACAAGCCGCTAGTTCCGTTGCATCTAATGGTTCTGCTGAGATTCGTTGTGATTAGTTGATTAGGCTCATTCACAATTTTCTGAATATCTTCAATTTCAATATCACAAAACTGGTAAAACAATTGTCTATAAGGAGGCAGCATTTCTTTTTGAAAACGATATGCAGATTCCAAAGATGATCGTGCTGCTAGCTGTTCTTTGTTTTTCACATCACTTGTGTCAAGCACCTCCCTTTGGATGGTGGCAACACGCCCACCAATCTGGGTTACTTTGTTTGGAAGATTATAATTAAAAGCACTTCGCTTTGGCTTTATCCATGATTTCTTTGAGAGGGTTGCAATTGCACTGAATATGTAAATATGCACTGAAGGAAATAAATATGGAATCTTTGAAAAACAATTAAGCAGTTCGGCCCATAACCTTTGGTTGGCAATTATATGATTAGGCCTATAATCTTTGTTGTGCGATTTGGCCCATAACCTGTGTTGTGCAGAGTGAACATAACCGTTGTCGGCTATGCATGACGCAGTGGAATGTTAGATTAATGAAGAGACTTCTATATATAAAATAATTACAATTTATTTTTATTTAAGTAATTATTAAGCAGAACATGGATACTAACTAATTACAGGGAGCAATCTTTGCTACTGTGACTCCCCAAATGCTGCGTCTTTAGTAGTCCTCTTGATCTAACTAAATCTCCTTCGCATGCTGTAGGGTGCGCACTTATCTGGTTATCTACTCACTACTCTAACTTACCTTTATAACAATCTAATCTATAACTAGCCGTATTTAACTCTTGATCGTATAGTGGACTATGTTTTTACACTCTATCGCTACTGCTTACTCTATCCTTTCTAGAATACTCAGGTCTTCTTAATTAATCTACTATAGCTCATTTACTTAATTACTACCCATGGCGGCTCTTTCTCATTCTGTATAATATACTGACCTCTAACTTTTAACACAAAGGTAACAAACAAAAGTGGATTGTTGTATCACAGACTATATATGCATATTACCCTTGAGTGGATATCTATGTACCTATTTCTTACAAGTGAGGGTTCTTAACAGCACCGTTTCACCTTACGTTAAATCATAAGCTAAGCAACTATCCCTCATGTATCAAACACAGAGAAAGAAATGCACTCATTCCTACCTTCATTATCTAATAGCAATAGTCGGTGATACAGGGCATAAAATAAGCAAAATAAATGACCTTAGGTTCTTAATTTGAACTAGAACATACCAGTATAATGAACACACAGTATAACCAGTAATGGACTCCCTTATACCTCCCCAGTTATTCAAAATAGATGCTGTAATCTAAATTAACCATTAATAGCCCAGTCAAGAAACATATAATGAGTTCTCCCTCTTAATACCTTCCCGCTTCTGATTTATTAAAATATTCTAAACCTTCTAATTTTACTAGCAAAATGACGTACTCAGATACGTGTATATTTATGAATGCAATAGGATATTTATTGAAACAAAATTTATAACTCAAATACATTAATCAGAAAACAAATTTATGCCTAGGACTTAACTCATCTGTTCTAAACTCTACTTAACTTAATTTCAATATCTAAAGAACATAACTTATAATATAAAAGGGTAACAATTTAACTGTACTTCACTTACAAATCAATCACATTAAACTGTCTAATTATCACTTTAACCAAGTTCTTTTCAGTTCTTTCACTTCCAACACACTTTACTATAAAGCTTAATCCTCTCAACATCATATTACTATCTAGATCTATTACACCTTTCTTTAACCTTCGGAGACATATTGCAACTCAAATTTGTCCGCGTGGGCCCATACATGATAATTAAAACTTTCACTTATCTGACACTTCACTACTTTCTTTTGGTGGGACTGTGCTCTCCGCTCGCTGACTCCATCGATGATCGATATCCCTCTACTTGGCTCCACGTGCTTCTGCCCGACGACTGATCGGCTCCGCTCCGCTGAGGTTATCACACTCCTCCACTATCATGCCGTGCTGCGTGCACTTTCGCTCGGCGGGACGCTCCTCTGGAGTCGTACACTAGGATCGTGGCTCTCCTCTCGCTGCGTCGAAGCTCGTCATAAAATTTTCGGGCTGGTCGTAGCTTAGCTTCATGTTAGCTAACTGTAACACCATTTTTACCGTTAGAATTTCAACGTCTGATCACTGCGAAGTTCCTTATGATTCTCTTTCTTACATTTCCTTCTCTCTCCGCTACCGTTAATCCCTTAACCTTGATTTCTATTGTTCCTCTCGGTTCGTTTCAAGAATTGCGTTCCGGCGTTGTCGGTTGCCCTGGCAACGTCTTTCACACCCTTCTCTTCCTTGTCTCCACAAGTTCACACTTAATCCCTGATTTAATTCTTTTGTTAGGCCTAGCCTGCTATCGATCTCCATATTTGATCGGTTCCTTATATATAAAATTCCTTATTTCTCTACTTAATAAAATTACGATTATGACCGAATTATCAAACTATAAACTTGCTTTATACTGTGTCTTACTCCTATATTTGTATCACACTATTACAATACTCATTTCCAAAAAAGTTGGGACAGTGCAACATATAAGAAGAACTCCAACACATTTGTTTGGATTATTGTATTGCCGTTTATTTCAACGCATTACAATACATAAACGATAAATTAGGCATGGGATCACATATCTTATATGCTTAAAGAAAGATACAGCTTGTGATAATTTATATATGTATATATATATAAATGTTAAAGGATAATAAAAGACAAGGGTCTACAGTGGCGTAAATAAACGATAAAACAATTTAATCAACAGATTGGGAATACATTAAAGAACAATATAATAGAAAAGAGATAAAATGAATAAACAACGCCATCCCTAACGGACGCGAAATTCAATAATATTAAAACACGATCGAGATCAGTTATTACGAGAGACCAAGCAAATTCCCGGCTTGGGAAAGGCTTCTAACCGCATAGAAGGGGCTGCTAGGGGATACATAAGAATAGGGTACTTACAGTTGAGAAGATCTAGTAGCAAGGTCTTGACGAAACGCATTCAGCATAAGTTCTCTTAGGAAGGCACGATCCACGATGCCTCTCATTTGAAAGACCCGCCTTATATCTGCCCCTAGCATTACCCATAATTCTATGCGCGTTAGCACGATCCTGATTGGCTGCCTGCCATTCCGATCTCCTCGCCCCCTGGTGGTCACGATCCAAATCAGTCACAAAACTTCCGGGGCTGCCACTGGTGACTTGGGGTCTCCCGTCTTTGTTCACAGGCGATGATTCATCAACACGTGGAGAGGGGGGGATAGACGAAGAAGTTACAAATCGTTGTAATTGACGAATGTCACAAGGTGGTTTTCCTGTTTGGCACGTGCAACACACTCCCAAAAAAGTTGGGACAGCACGGCGTTTACCACGGTGTGGCGTCACCTCTCCTCTTGATGACACACTGTAATCTTCTGGGCATCGATGACACCAATCTTTCTAACACCATAACCGGAATTCTGTCCCATTCCTGTTGGATATAGGTTTTCAGCTGTTCAACTGTCCGGGGTCGTCGCTGTCGTAGTTTTCGTTTAATAATACGCCAAACGTTTTCTATAGGCGACAGATCCGGGCTGCAAGGGGGCCAATCCAACATACGAATGTGCTGCCGACGTAGCCATGCAGAAGTTATGCGCGCTGCATGCGCTCTGGCGTTGTCTTGTTGAAATATACACTGACGTCGTCCAAACAGGCGCCTCTTAGATGGCACCATAGCTTGTTCCAGGATCTGTATATACGCTTCAGCATTGATGGTGCCATTGCAGATGTGCAAGTCTCCCATTCCATGGCCACTAATACAGCCCCAGACCATGACAGACGGTTTCTGTACCGAACGCCTGTAGCACGTGGGAATATCCTTTTCGTCTTTGGTCCGGAGTGTACGGCGTCCATTATTTCTGTAAACAATCGTAAAGGTTGATTCATCGGACCACAATATGTTCTTCCAGCGTGCTTGGGACCAATTGCGATGGGCTCGAGCCCATATCAGACGGCGACGTTGCTGTTGTTTGTTGATGTATGGCTTCCGTTGTGCACAGTGTAACTTAAGTTTGCATTTGTGGATGCACCGGCATACAGTATTCAACGATAATGGCTTCCCGAAGAAATCGCGGGCCCACGTGGCTATGTCCGTAATCGCAGCATTCCTATACGTGACGCAGTGACGTCGGAGTATCCGAAGAGCTCGAGCATTCAGAATAGGTTTTCTACCTTGGCCTTTCCGAACTGTGATCTCACCACTATCTCGGTAGCGCTTGATAATATTATGTACTGTAGATGATGACAGGTTAAATCTTCTGGCTATTGCACGCTGAGAAACGTTGTTTGTGAATTCTTGAATGATTCGAACACGAAGATCTTCGCTAACTGGCTTGCCTCGACCCATCGTTCCGAATAAGTTACCTGAACGACGGATGGCAACTGTTATTTATACGGAATGTAGTACGACGTCATCATTCTAGATTATTCCCGAACAATTCGGAAGGTTCCACTACTAACAGCGCTTTCTACAATGTATGTCCCTACTATTTTGGAATGTGTTGCAACACCCCCATTCAAAATGAACGTCCCGGCCACGATACAAAATGTTTTGGTGCACACAGTATATTTATGTCATTTCATAAGCGTATCTGCTATTTTGTATTCGCGAGAAAGTTTCGTTACATCATCCCTTTTTGTTTTTTCTATATATTTTGCACTGTCCCAACTTTTTTGGAAATGAGTATTGTACATTATACTTATAACACAATTTACTCTTCTTTCTGAGTGTGTCTTTTTGCTTTCTTTCTGTTCGATCCCCTATTAATTAGATCATTCTTATTTTATCATATCTGTTTTTATTTTTCCATCACTTATCTTTCTTCTCTTGGCCAGGAATGGTTTTCTTTCCTACTAACCTTATTATTCCCTTACTAACATTACAGTTATTTTCAACTGCTGTGTGAATGCCACAGCTTTCATGTTTGTAGTGACGAGACGTGTGGAATATCAATTAAGATATTACACACGTGTCGTCACACTACCTCTGTTGTTAACAAGAGCTGATGAAGTGCTAATGCTTACAATAGACTAATTACGTGATTGCATTTTCACGTGAACACATTGTTACAAGTAAATTCTATACAGTTATTTCTATAATCCAACAATGCTGTAGTAAATTATTTTGCATTTCAAAATTATTCAAAATTATAAATTATAATTGAAAATGAATTAAATACTGATATACAGCAATAAGAACCATAAAGAATGTTTTTTGCACGAAAATATTACAGGTTGATAAAAAAAATTAAATAACCAACAAATGCCAATTAATCCCTGTGGACGGCCAAGACAAATTGATGTTCGAAATGAAGAACTTATTGAGCGTCGCATCAAAGAAGACCCAACTTTAAGTGTATGCAAATTGGGAGCCAAACTCAACATTGCTACAGATTTTTATTTAGACTAGTCATGACTTTATGCAACACTGTCATAACACTGACAATCAATTCAGAACCAGTGTCCCGTGAGTTTACATTATTAACGAATTGTATGCGAAATTAGGGTAAATTCGCTATCTTTGAAGACCCATAACTGAAAAATGAACGATCTAAAACAAAAATTGTATTCGGAATTTCCGTCTAAGTTTTTTATGTAAAATACGCTCACGAAGTTTTTTATACCTGTTGTGGGACACCCTGTATATATAGATATATTTACTTTAGTATTATTAGTCAATAAATCTTAATATCTTAATTATAAATTGGTTAGTGATCTATTGTTGAGATACTAGAATTAAAATATAACATTAGATGCGCCAGATAACTGATAAGGTTAGGGTTTCCTCATAAAGTGCAAGTCTTTAAGACAGAGGGGAGGGCATTGATCTTGAACGGGATTATTATTATTAAATTTTCCACTCTACGATCGCACGAGAGATAGCTATACAAAAAGCACGTAGGTGTTATTTGTAAATAAACAAAAAGGGTAGAAACAATTTTTGTATATTTTAGTGTAATTAGTAAAGGTGCGTACTTATTGGCAGTGATGAAATGGCTAAGAAGTGTTTATTTTTTTTGTTTTGTTTGTTTTCCTTTTAATTCTAAGAGTAAAGAAGGGGGTGGCCGTGGCCTGGTTGTCTCGTCGGTTGGCTAGCCAATCGATGGAGTTCAGCAACTTCAGGCGCGGCCAGCTGCTGGATGGGTGACGGCCTGGGCTTGAGGGCCACCGCTGGCGGGACAGCTATTTGGGGCGCGGCTGTTGGGGGACTTTGGTCTGACCCATTTGCCGATTGACCATAGCTGGTTCCAGCAGTTGGTGACAGCCTCTGGTTCGTTTATCCCCAGCAGCTTTTCCATCATGAAACCCCCCGTGCTTCGGAGGGCACGTTAAGCCGTCGGTCCCGACTGCTACTGTCATCTCGTAGCAGTCGTTATTAATGGGATGGCGCAAAACTCCCTCGTAGGAGTAGGTGCCGCAGATTATCGCTTGCGATAATCTACCCTCTGTACCAGGTAAGATAAGAGTAAAGAAAGGGGGTTTCCTTTAAGCTCACAGGTACCAGACAATAAGGAACGCCATTACTTGGTGCAGTGACACCACCTGCAAACGTGTACGTTTAAGAACGTCAGAATCCTGTTGAAAGATGTCATCATTCACAAGATAAACAGTAGACATGTAGGGAATAACCTGGTCGGCATGTGACATAAAATATATGCACACAGATATGGCCACTAAGCCATACCTGTCAGTAATCAGCAGAATAAGATTAGAATATACATATTAAAAGGCAGTAGAGAAGGGGGAGTAGAAATCATAGTTATTCCTGACAGGGTAACCCAATAGGAACAATGGGGACAAAATTTTATTCATTAGAAATTATGATTTGGACAGACAGTAGTACAAAGAAAGAAAAATTTTATTTCATAATCTATAAACAAAAGATACCTAAGGTTTTGTAAAGGAAAATTACTTTTAGTTAAATTGACATAACCATGTGGTGTAAGTTGGGCTTAAGTATGACCACGTGCTTTGTATAGAAAGAAACGGGATCTGGGATCCACCCTATTTGATAAGAAGGAAAAAGGGGGGGAATATATTAAGACAATGGAAACGAAGGCCAAGACCTTTGGGAAGGGGGGGGGGAGCAGGAAGATAAAAGGATCAACGCTGATATATGTAACAGACTTATCCCAGAATGCAGGAGTCAAATGTGAAAAATAAGTAGTGAAGAGTGTCAGATAGATACAAACCAGCAATGTAAATGGAAGAAAGTTTTCATCGTCAGAGTCAGACAACGACTGTTAACAAGTGTCTTCAGATGCCGACACAAAACTTCACGTATTAAACAAACAAGCGGGCACGACGGCAGCTGTCCAGACAACAGCTTCCACCGAGTGCAAGATGAACGACCAGGGTACATAGGCCCCTCAGTGGGGTGGAATGGGCACAGGGAGTCTTGTGGGTGTTAAGCAAGACGGCCCTGTAGTTCCAAGCTGAGAGCGGAGGCGACGGTGTCTACAAGACGGGAAACAACGCACAAGGAATCCACGGAACGAGAAACGTGATTTGACGGAAGGCGGTCGTCGGAACTCCAAATGTTCGTAAGCTACGGGTAGCAGCTGTGAACTGGCTGGAGCCACAGCGGAATCAGTGCGCATCAAAAAAGTACTTTTACAAAGTTTATATATGGTCCCCAACAAGGTGTAATTAAACATTCAAAATTTACTTATGTTAAGAAACAGAATAGATATAATTAACCTACTTCTAATATAGGACTATAAGGGACTAAAAGAGGACTCTTAGACTTAATACATAGCACGTGGTCAAAATTAGACATATTTTTTTATTTTTATTTAAACGTCTGTCCAAATATAGTATTATATTCATTGATATACGAAATTTATCTGAAATAATATAATAACAGAGTTTATTGTCCAGATCAGAAGGTATCTTACCATTTAAAATTTTATAATCACCAAAATTTTACTAGTTCAATAATTCCAAGCAATTTGCATCAAATCCTCTTTCCTTATTATTATTTGTTTGTTTGTTATCTTGAAATTGTTTATTGTGTTACTACGAATAAAGTTCATTTGATAGCTAAGCAAAATAGGCATTTAGTTCCTAACGGGAATACTGGGTTAGAGAAAAACTTAATAAAAGGGGTAAATTAAAAATACAGAAATTTCATTTAGATTTATTGAAGTTTAATTATTGAATAAGCAACTATACGATCACAGGTTGGCCAAGTGAAGAAGGAAGCCCTGGAATTAGTAAGGTGGGAAGGGATAAAAAGGGGCTGGTAGAATTAAAATTGAATGACATTTATTAAAAGGGGAGAGAACAAGGTAAGTAATAGGATTGTCAGTAGACCTTAAGCTAAGCCATTGAACGTAGTAGATTTTAAGTTTGCGTCATAGGATAATTACGTCGCAAATAACCCCAAGAATAAAGTGTCACAGGCAACGATGGTTTAGTATGCACGGCTATTGATGGTATCTTCCAAAGAAAGTAATGGACACAAAACATGACACAAAAACATGCCCCAAACCATTACACTGCCTCCTCCATCTTGTTGCCGCCCAACAATGGTTTCAGGCAGTTTGTTTTCGGATGTCTCCCGGCAGATACGCCAGCGCCCATCGATACGATGCAGTAGAAAACATGGCTGATCGGAAAATGCAACTTTTCCCCACTAGTCTAGGGAACAATGTTTGTACGGCAATGCAAACACGTCGTTTTTCGCAATGCACACCTGTCAACATGGGTGCTGGAACCAGAAGTCTCCTGCAGAGGCCAAGACTCAACAGTGTGCATTGGACAGTTGTTCTCGATAGCTTTCTGGTGCATTCCTCATTCATTTGAGCTATCAATGTATCAATGATAGCGCGTCGATCACTCTTAACCAGCTGTCGCAAGCGCTGCTCACCCCGTTTGCACACCTGGAATGCACATCTTGTCCATTCTTCTATTCATTGTATACCTTCACTACGGCACTATACTAACAGTTTACGAAAGCTGTGGTTTCCAAAGGCCACCTTTTGCATGGTACCGATGATCGTAAGTTTTTCAAGGTCGCATGCTTCAACCATGACTGTCACTATTGCTGTATAAACTGTTCCTCTGAAACTACCTTTTTATGTCTTCCAACATGCAGGTTTATCCACCCCACCCCCTTAGAGAGGAAGGTGAATGAGACATCTTGGGAGGAGCCATAGACTCACCAGAAGTGACGTTTTCTTTGGAAAGTAAGGGAACTATGCAAAATCCTGCAAAGGGAGAACTTCAAACTAAATAAGGCCATTCATGATGATCAGAATGAATGGGCTAGTCTAAGAAAGGAGATAAATGTGGTCCACCTTAGGAATAACAAAGGTTTATACATAAGTTAAGGGTAAACATTGCAGGCACTGACATAATCCCCCTAGTAGATACAAGTTCAAAGATTTCTATAATCGACTATCAAGTAGCTAAGGCCATGAGAGATAAAATTGAATAGGAAGATACCACCATCCTTGTGAAAGGAATCAATGGACAAGGCAATTTGGACCTGTGTTAGTTCAGAGAAGGGTAACCAGGGCAAGAGGAGTTTTATTTGCATGGACCTTAAGGGGCATGACTATCAGGGGATCTTGGGAACAGACATCATTAAAAGTATTATAATTGAGTGCAATAGCCTAAGTTGTGCTATGGGAGGTGATGATGCTGTAGTATACGGGTTGTGAAATTTATTCGAATAATGAAACACACTAGTCAAGGTTTAGGATTGGATAGAGAGGAGTTTAATATTTACAAACAAAGCCTACCATATCTATTATTTCTACATACATAACAAGCAACACTGCCTAATTCTGGTGAAATACAAATATAAACATCCCTCAAACTTATCTTGCAATAGTGTCAGGTTGCAATCACATATGTTCCGTCATTAATATAAACAAAATAAATTCCCATAATATAAAGCATCCAATAAAATTTACATTAAATCCTCCACTAACATAACGACAATGTTCACTATATATACAAGGTGATTATAATTAAAGTCCCTTTGTAAAAATGCTATAAAAAAACAACCATGAGTCCGAATGACTTCAAATTTGGACTGAGCATTCTTGAAGAAGGGGCATTTGATATGGGATAAGAAAAAAATAGTTCCAAAATTTATCACTAGATGGCGCTGTAAGCGGCATA
>JAHWFO010090671.1:115069-138834 GCA_023313115.1 Rhysida immarginata | reverse complement strand
TCTGGAATTAAGAATGTCTAAGCAAAGACAATGCAAAACAAAATGAATATAGCTACCTTACATACTGGGCATGAAGAGTTCGACGGGCTGGAAGAGAGGATCATCTTAACTGGATGAGGACTGATTCTCGAATGACTTCAAGCTTCGCGCTTCCCCCTTTTATATTAGCTGCCAATCCCGCAGTGAATTCTGGGATCGCCCTCTGGTGGCAAGCCTGGAAGTACACACAACACTTCCGGAATTCTAAGTGACAATATCGTTGTAGAAGACATCGAACTTCGATCCTCCCAGCATGCATTGCAACAATAATTCACGACTTAGTACATAAAATGGTTCCAAACATAATAAATTTGCTTAAATAAATTCCAAATCTTATTAATTATCAAACTAGGCACTAAGTACAATAATTCTAATACAATACAGAGTCCGTTGACAAGTTTATGACTCAAAATCACATAATAGAAGCTTCGACGGGCGATAGGCCTAACGGCCGCATGGCGAACTTCGCTATCGCAGAGGGGTTTTTATATCCGTCATGGGAAACAATCGATTATGACATCCAAGGCATATTTTGGCTTAAGATTAACACTATAATGTTAAGAATAATCATAACTTATCAAGGTGAGATCACGAGTTCTTTACAAATAGAAAGCGTAATGACAAAGGGCTTTGTAACCATACAAAGGATATCAGAAAAAAAATTTTTTTAAATAACTGACATGTCACACAACTTTCCCTTAGATCGGAAATTCTCCCCCTTTTGTGTCCTTCTGAGTGTAGAAGTCTATAATCCAGTCTTGGTCCTCTCCTCAGGGAGTAATCGCGCTCTCCCTCTGATGGTTCCTGATCGTCTTCAGAGTCGTGGGCATCTCTGTGCTCCTCAACATCTTGGACTTGGTTAGGTCTTGGGCTTTCATCGATACTGCTTCCCGGTTCCCCAGACTCCTGATCAGGTATCTGTTCCATGGGAGGATGGGACTGCTTCGCATGTTCCTCTTCTTCAGAGTTAGGTTGAGGTCGTTCAGGCCTCAGGTGCGTGTCTCGCCTGCCCCCTGCTCTGTTTCCTCCAAGTCGGCAATGGTATGTCTTCCTCCTCTCCGTCAGACTCCTGTTCGTCAGCTATCTGGCGCTTTCCTGTTCTCGCACTGGGTCGTCTCTTGATGTAGTTCCCGTAGCAAGGTTTTAGCCGGTCTACGTGCACCACTTGCTTATCTCCTTTCCAAATACCCTTAACTTCATAACTAACGTTGGAGATAATCTTATTTATGCGAAATGGCCCCAAGTACCTATGCCCCAGCTTGTTTTTTCTTCCCCCTTTCCGTAACAACCAAACCTTTTCCCCTAGAGCATACGATTGCAACCTACCTCTATATTTGTTTCTTTGGGCCACCCCTTTGGCTTTATTCTCATGACTAATCCTTTCTGCCTTCTCTCTAGATTTTGCGAGTCTGGCCACTAATTCAGAACAGTAGTTCTGAACAGAGATGTTCTTCTCAGAACCCTCCTCCTAAGATAATGGCATTCTAGGGTCGAAACCATAGAGAAGATATGCGAGCGCTTCTCCTGTGTTTCCATTGGGGTTAGTGCGTACCGCAAACAGGGCCTCCTCCAATCTCTCGTCCCAGTTTCTAGAATCATCATCGCACAAGGTCCTTAAAATTTCAATAATTGACTGATTGAGGCGTTCTACAAGACCGTTGGAATTTGGTCTGTATGCAGTGGTATGATGTAAATCAATATGTAGGTCCTCACATAAGGCTTTAAGTAATTCAGAGGTGAAGTTGGCACCTCGGTCTGATATTAATTCCTGAGGTATCCCACACCTACAGATGATACGTTCTAATATGGCCTTCGCTACCATGAGGGCAGACTGATCGGGGAGTGGACATGCCTCCGGAAACCTGGAGAACACGTCCACACATACAAGAATGCATTTATTCCCGTTAATGCTTTGAGGTAACGAACCTATAAGGTCTACCGATACCTTTTGGAACGGAAAAGAGGCGGATAATCCCTCCTGGAAAGGAGCCTTTCCTTTGCCAAGCTTGCACTGTTGGCATATGCGACAATCTCTGATAAAATTCTTGACGTCGCCTTCCATGTTGGGCCAAAAGTACCATTTTCTCAGTGATCCCAAGGTCCGACCTACCCCTTGATGGCCAGCCAAACTACCTGAATGAGCCTTCTCCATGATTTCCTGCCGCATTGACCCACCTACACATAGTTTGTTTTGCCCATGAGAACCTCCTTTCTTCAATGCCCTGTTCTGAACAAAGAAGCCTTTCTGCTTTCTCCTTCCGTTTACTAGTGGGGACATGAATGGATCTTCCTTTTGCGAGGCTATGATGTTATCTATTAATACACGGTTATTCAATTGGATAATAGCCTGGACTTCTTTGGCAGGCAACCTAGATAATAGATCAGCTATTCCGTTGTCTTCCCTTTTCACGTGCTCTACCTCTAGGTTGTACTCCTCAAGTACAAGCGACCATCTAAGGAGCCTTTGATTGGAGTGTTTCAAGTTCTTAATAAACGCCAGAGGTTTATGATCACTCCAAACTACTACCGGAAAGCCCAGAACGGTGTGTCGAAACTGTCTGAGGCCCATCAGGATGGCCAGAGCTTCCTTCTCAATGGTACTGTAATTTAACTGGGCCTTATTTAGTTTATAACTATAGAAAGCTATAGGCCTGAGGCATCCATCTTTGATTTGATGGAACGCGGCTCCGGTTGCTCCAATCGAGGCATCTGTGAACAGAATGAATTCCTTCCCGTAATCAGGTGGGACAAGCACCGGCTGACTGCTCAGGACCCTTTTTACCTTCCCAAACGCCTCCTGACACTCCTCGGACCATTTAAACCCGGTTCCCTTTTTGGTCAAATTAGTAATGGGCAACAAGGTAACTGATAAATTATTAACGAACGGACAATAGAAGTTTATTGCCCCTAATAAAGATCTCACTTCCTTAATGCTTGAAGGGGGGGGAATCTTTTCAATATGTTCCACGTTTCCGGGATCAGGTTTTATACCTTCTCCAGAGATGATGTGTCCCAAATACTTGACGTTGGAAACACAAAAGGAGCACTTTGTCCTTTTTAATATCGAATTTTTTTTGCCTTGAAGACCTTCAGAACCCATTCTAGTAGAGCCAAATGCTCCTCGAAGGAATCAGAGTAGACCAGGTCATCGTCTTGAAATACGTATATACCTCTCCCTAAGTATTCACCAAGAATGTCCGACATGAAGCCCTGAAAAGCAGAGGCGGAGTTTTTTCCTCCCTGGGGAAGTCTGGTCAATTGAAACTCTCCCTATGGTGTCTGGAATGCATAACACTCACGTAGACGCTCCGCGAGAGGGATCTGGAAATAGCCGGAATTTAAATCCAGCACCGAAAAATATACTTTTCCATTGAGAAGCTGGAAGATCTCATGAGGTCTGGGCATGGGAAAGTCCACCCCTTGAGTAATGCTGTTAACCTTTCTTAAATCTAGGGTCATGCGTATGTCACCATTGTCTTTCTGTACTATGAATACAGGGGAGTTCCAGCGGGAATTGCTGGGCTCAATAATGCCTGCCTCCCTGTATTGGTCAATACGCTTCCTAAATGACTTGAGGTGCTTATGGGGTATGGGGTATTGTCTGACAAAGACTGGATTTGTTTTGTCAATCTCAAAATCCACAACTACATCCTTAACCCCACTCAAAACCTCCACATCCTCCCCGAAGCAATCAGCATATGTATCAATTAGCTTATTAATCAGATAATTTTACTCTTCATCTAAAATGCTCTTTTGCTGTGAGTGATTTTGTATGTTGTTGCACTCTATCATAATGCTCTTAATTAAGTCCGTACCCAGGATGGCCTGATATCCTCTTCCTTTCAAATCCATGCAGACAAACTTTCTATATCTGGAGATCCCTTCTTCGGATTGGACATTGGCCCATATAGCGTGGTTTATGTTCTGGATTTGCCCTCCTATCCCTTTAATCAGAATCGATATATTTTCCCAGGTTACTTTATCCCCTAGCTTCTCTGCGACCCCTTCGTCAATTATCGATACCTGGGAACCTGTGTCAATTAGAGCTACTATAAAAAAATCCTCTATTCTTAGCTTGACTTTATAAAATCCATCCTTAGGGCTTCTTAAAATGACCAGATTTACTACCTTATCTACCCCAGCCGAATCATACTGGTCTGCAGGATCGGCTCTGTCTAGTTTTAAAGGCTTATTCCTACAAAATCTGGCATAATGTCCCCACTCACTGCAGCGATAGCAGTTCTCGTTCCTAGGCTTATAGTCAGGTCTCCTTGTCTCTTGTTCTAACTTAACCTCGAGGGATCCCAATTTCTCTATTAGATCTTGCATGACTTTCTGATTACTGTCCCTTTCCTTCTCCTTCAACTCTAACATTTTACCTTGATGTATCAATAGGTTTTCAAGAGCCTCTATTCTATCCCGCACCTCATTGGTCTCCCCGACATTACAGTTTCCAACATTAGTCTTAATTTCTAGGGCCTCCGATTTAATGGCCTCCTCAATTGCCTTCTCAAATGTATCCGGCTCCTTGTGCCAGATGGTTCTAATGTGTATGGGAAGCAGATTCTCCGAAAATCTCTTAAATAATAACGTTCCCCTCTGAGGCTTCATATTGGGCTCATTCTCTACTAACTTATCGCAAAGATGCTCTAAACGGGCGGCAAATTCCTCCACGCTTTCCCTCTTCCCTTGTTGAGCCAAAAAGAAGTCCCTCATGACGTCCTTCTTATCCATCCTACGTCCCATAACCCTGACCAATCTTTCCTTAAGTTTCTGGCAATCATCCACTTTGTACAGTTGAAGTTCATTAAACTTTCGTGCCGCTGTTCCTTTAAGCTTGGCCTTAAGAACATATGTCTTAATTTCTTCACTCCAGCCAGCTAATACAGCTACATTATAAATGACACAAAAGAAACCCTCCAAGTCAATCGAGTTGTCATCGCCAGAAAATGTTGGGATCAAGTGAGTGAAACCCGACACGGCGGAGACGCTACCTTCAACTGTCCTTAGTTCAGAATTATTATTATCTTCCTCCATTATTCTAGAATTTCACAGTCCCTAGTTAGGGCGCCAGTTGTAGTATACGGGTTGTGAAATTTATTCGAATAATGAAACAGACTAGTCAAGGTTTAGGATTGGATAGATAAGAGTTTAATATTTACAAACGAAGTCTACCATATCTATTATTTCTACATACATAACAAGCAACACTGCCTAATTCTGGTGAAATACAAATATAAACATCCCTCAAACTTATCTTACAATAGTGTTAGGTTGCAATCACATATGTTCCGTCATTAATATAAACAAAATAAATTCCCATAATATAAAGCATCCAATAAAATTTACATTAAATCCTCCACTAACATAACAACAATGTTCACTATATATCCTCCAACATTAAAATCACAAAATTATAATAGGTATCTCTGGAATTAAGAATGTCTAAGCAAAGACAATGCAAAACAAAATGAATATAGCTACCTTACATACTGGGCATGAAGAGTTCGACGGGCTGGAAGAGAGGATCATCTTAACTGGATGAGGACTGATTCTCGAATGACTTCAAGCTTCGCGCTTCCCCCTTTTATATTAGCTGCCAATCTCGCAGTGAATTCTGGGATCGCCCTCTGGTGGCAAGCCTGGAAGTACACACAACACTTCCGGAATTCTAAGTGACAATATCGTTGTAGAAGACATTGAACTTCGATCTCCCAGCATGCATTGCAACAATAATTCACGACTTAGTACATAAAATGGTTCCAAACATAATAAATTTGCTTAAATAAATTCCAAATCTTATTAATTATCAAACTAGGCACTAAGTACAATAATTCTAATACAATACAGAGTCCGTTGACAAGTTTATGACTCAAAATCACATAATAGAAGCTTCGACGGGCGATAGGCCTAACAACCGCATGGCGAACTTCGCTATCGCAGAGGGGTTTTTGTATCCGTCATGGCAAACGATCGATTATGACATCCAAGGCATATTTTGGCTTAAGATTAACACTATAACGTTAAGAATAATCATAACTTATCAAGGTGAGATCACGAGTTCTTTACAAATAGAAAGCATAATGACAAAGGGCTTTGTAACCATACAAAGGATATCAGAAAAAAAAATTTTTAAATAACTGACATATGTCACAATGCGTTAGATCCTGAATAGAGGGAACAGTTGCGAGGGCTTGTAGAAAGGTACAACACTTGCTTTGGAGAGGACATTGAGCTGCTAAGCAGAGTCAAGGAACAAGTGTTGATTTCAAAGTCAATAAAGAGACCCCTATATATCCTCAGGAAGTATCCCATTCCCCAACATTACTTGCCAGCATTCACAAAGCAAATAGAACTATATCTAGAAGCGGGCATCATTGAGCCAGCAAATCCAGATGGAATTCCCCCCTATTTCTTGTGAAAAAGGAAAATGGAGACATAAGGTTGACCCTTGATCTCTGTACAGTAATGAAGTGACCCAGGTCTTAGACTTTCCCATACCCAAACCTCGCGAAGTTTTTCAAAGCTTGAACGATCAGAAGTACTTATTGGTTCTGGATTTAAACTCTGGATATTTACAGATACTATTGGCTGAACACCTTTAATGCTTTGCAATCCAGACACCCTGGTTTAAGTACCAACTTACTAGACTTCCCCAGGGGAGGGGGAGGGGGAGAAGATTTCTGCCTCAGCTTTTCAGGGATTTACATCGGACTTTGTCAGTGATAGGTTGGGGGCTGGCATCTTTGTGTTCCAAGGTGACCTGTAGATCTATTCCAAAACATTCGAGGAACATACACTACATAATCAAAGGAGTTGGAACACCTACCGTAAAGTCGCAAAAAGCTTTAATCAGTGGTGTGTAGGACACCACGAGCTGCTATCACTGCCTCCACCCTACATGGCATACTGTCCACAAGTTTACGGTATGTGTCCACAGATATTGACCTCCATTCCTCGAGGAGTGTTGTGGTCAGTTCTTGGACAGATGTAGGGCGAACCATCCTGGATCTCACACGTCGTTCCAATTCATCCCAAAGATGTTCGATGGGGTTGAGATCAGGACTCTGGGCGGGCCAATCCAGTTCTTCAACCTGCATCTCGTCAAACCAGTCAGATATGGATCTTGCTTTGTGGTAAGGCGCTTTGTCGTGCTGGAAGAGGAACAGCCTGTCACCGAAGTGTTCTCACAGTGCTGGAAATGCCCCGTTATCCAGAATGGTCCTGTAGCATCAGCAATGAGGTTTCCATCCACCTTGATGCGCGGGCCCAGTCCAGTCCAGGAGAAACACCCCAGGTGTTCACAGGGGTGTCCTAACTCCTTTGATCATGTAGTGTATAACCCTGCTGGAATGGGTATTTAAGACATTCCAAAGCAAGAATCTGTATATGAAATCAACTGAATGTGCATTCTGTGCAAAAAGTGTTAAATACTTCAGATACAGAATTTTTGAGTCATGGAATTCAACCACACCCTGAAAATGTACAACACATTAAAGAAATTCTCCCTCCTGGAAATGTAAAGGCAGGACGGTCGTTGCTACAGCCAGAAATTTCTATAGGTCTTTTATCGACAATCTGTTAGACACTATTACCCATAACAGAATTAACGAGGAAAGGGGCAAGGTTCAAGTGCTCTAGGGGTTGCCAGGAGACATTCAAGAGAATAAAGGAAAGGCTGAGTAAAGAACTCTTTCTCATTCCTCCTGATTATGAGAGAGTCCTTCCTCTTCACAGATGCCTCCATCGTAGCTACTGGCACTGCCTTATATCAGTTTAGAGAAGGATGTCTCAGGCCAATATAGCTATAAACTCAAGAATAAACCCAAATGAACTACAGCACCATGGAAATGGAAGCCTTAGTGATTCTTCTTTCCTTCAGACTATTCAGACATTGTGCTAAGCTTCCCAGTGATTGTCAGGAGTGATCACAAGCCATTATTTTTTATCAAAAATATAAAGCATACCAATCAGAGATTGTTGAGGTGGTCCCTGAAACTCGAGGAATTCAATCTCCAGGTTGAACACATTAAAGGGAAAGACAATGGGATTCCCAACCTGTTGTCCTGGCTACCAGCAAAGTAAGTAGGAGCAGTCATACAGCTGAAAAACGAGGAGCATAAACCAGATCATAAACTCGCAACATAGATATCCCAGCATGTCATCATTGGTGAAAGGGGAGGTCTGACAGAAATTATATTATTCAAGGCGATATGCTCATGGGAGAGGGTGTGGGTCATTTAAGGCTCTGCATAGGAAAGGACATGAGTCTCCAACTGATATAGAAAGCTCACAGTGGAAGCTTGGCGGGACACAAAGGTGTGGTCAATACTGAAGGCGCTTCACCTATGGTATTTCTGGTCTAATATGGCAAGCAATGTCAGAAAATTTATAAAGGAGTGCCACGTCTGCTAACAAACAAATTAAAGAGAGCAAAGACCTCTCTTCAGAAGGGTCTAACCTCCTCTCCCTTCCAAAAAAATAGCATTAGACATTGCAGGCCCACTTCCTGAAAGCGAGCAGGGAATAAGTACATTCTAGTGTGTGCTGATGTATTTCCTAGGTTTCTGGAAACTAGTATACTGAAGGGACCAAACTGCCCCCACCATAGCTATGGCTCTGATGGAGAAAATGATCTGCAGGTATGGAATCCCACATGAGATTATACAAGGTGACAATTACTGAGCTATATGAAAAAAAAAAACTTGATAACTTTTGAGCAATTAGCGAGATTCAGTTAAAACTTGGCAGTTGAATACAGACAGTGTTGAGATTTTTTGAAGCATGCACACTCCTATTGTTGTTGTTGTTGTTGTTCATTTTTCTTTGAAAATTCTAGCAAATGAACTCCCCCCCTATTATCCAAAGTGACCCAGATTTCGAAAAGATGTGGTTCACGCAGGATGGAGCATGACCTCATCGGATCCATAGAGTGTTTGAAGTCCTGGAAGACAACTTTGGAGAGTGAATTCTGGCTTTGGGGTACCCAGAGACCACTGGAATGGAAATCGCTTGGTAGCCATATTCTCTTGATCTCAACCCTTATGACTCATTTTTGTGGGGCAATATTAAAGACAAAGTTCAGGATAATTCTCTAATATTCTATTTGCTTTTAGAGAATTATCCTTTTTTGCTTTGATAAAGGATAGGCTCTATCCGAAACGTCAGCTCTTTATTTGATTTTTTAGTATTTTATTTTGATTTTACTTATATATTTATTATTTTGTTATTTGTTAATTATTATTTTATTTTTCAGTTGTATTTATTAAATTATTTATTGCATTCCAGGGTTTTTGTGTCTCGTCCTTTTCTCTTATAAATATCCATTCATAGTTACTTTTAACACTTGAATAAAATTTTTGAACTCCGTAGTTTTTGAAAATTTTATTTTATTTCATATAGCTCAATAATTGTCACTTTGTATCTGACAGAGGGGCAATTTTCACATCTGATCTCATGAGGATTTTCTGCAAAGATCTGCAGATAGATCTCCATCACACTACTGCCTAAAGGCTCAATTCACATGGCTTAGTTGAGCGGCTAAATCAGTCAATTGGAAAAATACTATGATTAATGTGTGACAATAATGCTAGAAGATGGTTTAAGAGGTTGGAGGACGCATTGTTCATGATCAGAACGAACCATAATGACAATACAGGTGAAGCCCTGGCTTGGTTATATGGATTCAACCCCAGAACTCCCTTAGCCTGGGATGAGGTCGACTCATAATTCATCTCATGAGGAATACAAATCAGATGTGGTAAAGAGATTGATGGATACTAGGGAGAGGGCTTCGAAGGTAAATGAGGCAAATAAAGAAACTAAGCTATCGAAAAGAAACACTGGAAAGAGGAAGTCAGTCATTTAAATTGGGTCAGAAAGTCTGGCTCTTAAGGATGGGTGGTCTTAAAAACAAACTGGGACACTTAGGGTAATTAAGATAGTCTCAGATGTGAATTACATGGTGGAAGGGGTCCGGGAATAATCAACAGATAGTGCATGTCGACTTGCCTGAAGCCATGCTTTGGAACATGGACTGGCCACCCTAGACATACGTAAAGTAGAGTGAAAAGTCAGGCAGAAGACTCAGATGGCTCATATCACAAAGACGCCGATATGAAAGAGGAAGCGGAGCTCAGGCTGCTAGTCGAAGGGAACGGGGTCAGGCTCGAGATCTTAATAACCACAACGTTCTCTTGGAACTTCGACTAAAATCGCCCATAGAGGGTCAGGCTGGCCCAGATGAAATGGATTGTCAGATAGTTAAATTTATAAGATCAACTAAGACATTTACTCTCGAGACTTTCTTTAGAGGGAAATTGCGACAGTCGTAACTTACTGGTTTTACGTATTTAAGAAACTAAATGAACTAGGATTACGGTTCTCCTCCCTTTTAAAAAGGATCACACGATACTTGCATGTCCAGGTGAATAAAAAGGTGTCATATTCTATAAGAAGATTTGGGAGGGAATCAAAAGCCCCAGGGAAAGATCTAAAGTAAGCTTAATCGAAAACGTGTCTAATGAACTGTGGCATATTTGTGATATGCCACACAGATCCAAATATATCGTTTAATAAAACACATATATGGATCTGTTGTAATTAAATTTAATAAAATACATATATAATATGGCTCATTATTTCAACTTGTATCTCCTTGATTTTCAGTGTGAAGCTGAGGTATACATTTCTATGAATATGGAAATTCATATCTGTGATCAATTATTTTATTTCAATTATAATCTTTTAATTGATTTATTTTATCGATCATCCCATCTTTCCATCTTTTCTCCTTTGTTTTTAAGCTTTTCCGTTAGGATCATTGAAAAGAAGTGGCAACGAAAGCTAATAATGCAGGTTGTGCTAAATTAAATATTTTGTGGATATTTATTTTTTATATAATTTAAGATCGAAGGTAACGGAGGCAGATTTTCCTTTATATATAAGTATAAACACAAGAAACTTTATTCATGACAAAATTCAACAAAATGGGATAACTTATTCAAATACATGATTTTACGATAAGGTAAAACTTTTAGGCATAGTCAATGTTCTCCTTTGTTAAAAACCCACGTGGTCTAACAACCCAGCATTAACAATTCACTATCTCAAGGTTTAAAACCTCAGTAATCAAACCGCTCATAATTTGAAGCTGAACATCTTAGAGTCAAACCAATCGCAAATGGCAATAAGCAGACAGTGTTTAAGTTACGGCGAACGGGCTAGGTAATCAATTATGTCTAAGGGGTACTTACAGCCGGGAGTGACACATACTTCCTCGTGGAATCTATGGTGATGTTTTCGGTATTTGAATGGCGGTCTCTCGAACTTGCATTCACACTGGCGTTTCCTCTCAGTCCAACCAAATCATGACCAGGACTAATCATTCAATTTCAGGCACTCCATGTTGTCGTTGATATCGAAGAAAAAACAGAGGAAAAAAAAACAATCACGCAATCTTGCTTGCGCTCCCAGTCCAACCACCTTCTCTCTCTCACTTCTCCCAGCATGCCCCAGACAGGAAGTCCTCTTTCTCTTCACTCCCGATCTAAGGTCACTACATTTCTAGATAGGCTAAGCAACCCCCCTAGTGGCCTATTTCACCAACACTGCCTATTTGCACATCAGTTCACTATAAGACACTCAAAAGGAACAAAAAAATAAACAAAATACAAAATCCATTATTATATAATGGTGACGATGTCACAAGGTGATGGGCTCTCATTAGCGATCTTTCAAAAACGAAAGTTTTGCTCATCCTAGCGCTTAAAGCGGAGGACAAACGATGGGACGATGATTGGCGTATTTTTTCACCCTTGCAGTTTTTCAATTTAATATACACTGAACGGCCAATTTATTAGAGACACCCCACTAATAGCGTGTTGCGCCTCCTTTAGCGGCGAGAACTTCCTGAATAAGTGTTGAAACCGTTGCGGAGGAATAGCAGCCCAGGCTGACATCACAGCGTCCTGTAATTGGTGCAGACTGGACGGTTGTGTGGGAAAGCGTCGGAATGTTCTCTCCACTTCATCCCATAAATGCTTGATCGGGTTGAGATCGGGCAACCAAGCTGGCCACTGAAGCAGATAGAAATCCGGGTCATTTCCTCTAACCAGTCCAAGACCATTCGAGCACTGTGACAGGGAGCATTGTCCCGCTGACACTGTCCGTCACCACCAGGGAACAGTCATCATGAACGGGTGCACGTGATCAGCCACAACGTTCAGTTAGTGTGAGATGCGTCTACAGTTATCAGAGAAACCAGTGTGTCCCAAGAGAAGACACCCCAGACCAGCAGGATGGGACCACCTGTACGGTTGTCTGCTGACAGGATGGGACCATGGTCTTGTGTTGTCTGCCGTCCGCATGATGAAGTAGGAACCGCAATTCGTCGGACCAGGCGACCTTCTTCCACTCATCCAGTGTCCAGTGGCGATGGCTGTGTGTCCATAGCAGGTACGCTTTCCTATTTTTGGTGACAGCGACGGTACCCGTACTGGCTGCCAGTTGTTAAACCCAGCTCGGTGCAAGGTGAGCCACACCGTGTGCTCCGAAATGGTTTGTGATGCTCCCTCATTGAACTGCGCTGCAATTTGTTGGGCTGTTCCCGTGCTGTTGCTGTGGATGATTTGTGCCAGTCGCCGTTGGCCTCATTCACCCACGGCCCTGTTTCGTCCGGAGTTGTTTGTTGGAGGTTATTTTTAGGCACGGAATGCCTTATGACACTGTTGCTCGGGAAAACCCGAGGAGGTTCATCGTTTGCTAATGATCATGCCTCATTCAGAGTCGGTCAAATCCATGGATTTACCCATATCCAGTCAATTTCTGCTGCTGACTGCAATTTGTGATCCAATGCATCCCTTTTATACACCGTGTAGCGTTTGCTGTAAATGGTGTATTGCGTGGTGACAATAATACGATCTGACTCCATTCTCGTTAATATATAAGGCTATTTTTTAATAAAAAATTATGGTACTATGACTAAACACTACATTTTGATAATAATGACAATAACGGTATACAATGGTAATTAAAAGTTGGCATGTCTGCGTGATTAGAGAGAGTTCTGTTCTCCTCGGTTGCTGCGATCGCTCTGTCTTGGTCTCCTATCTTCCCAGTATGCCACGCGTGTTTTTGAGTGGCCTCTGGTGGTCGTTCGATGAAGTCGGCTTCACCGCCATCTGGTGGCGACCCGCGAAAGGTAGCCGCGGAGCTCGCCATAGTACTCCACCCCGAATGCTGGAGGCACGGTTCGTTACTGGTATCTAGGATTAAAACGTACCTGCCTGCCAGATCGGGTGGTGGTGCAGGCGATGGGTTTCACTGGAACTGTGGCTGTAGCTGCAGAAGACGCCGGCAGGGTGGCTTGGGACGGTGTAGCTGTCGTCGTCATTGCTGTGGATTCAGTGGCCGAATCAGTCCAGATGAAGGCGGGCTTTAGGCGGTCTATGTGGATTGTCTCGTCCCGGCCGTGTCTGCGGATTGTGCAGTGGGTGCTTGTGCGTTTCACGACGGGGAACGGGCCATCGTACGGGTTCGAGAGTGTCGGTCTGGCGGTCTCGATCCGCACAAACACATGCGAGCAGGATGTCAAAGCGGGATGGACGAAACATGCCGTCCTGTTGTGAGCGAACGTAGGGGTTGGTTGGAGGGTCCGCATGGCATCGCTCAGGTGTTGGAGGAAGGTGGAAGGCTCGGACGGTGGGGTGCTGCTGGAGTTGAAGAACTGTCCGGGTAAACGAAGCGTGGAGCCGTACACCATCTCGGCGCACGTGCCTCCGAGGTCGTCCTTGTAAGCTGAACGTAAGCCTAGGAGTACGATTGGTAGCGAGTCCATCCAGTGCTGGCCGTGGCAGCGGAGAGCTTGCTTGAGAGAGCGATGAAAACGTTCCACTAAACCGTTGGCTGCAGGATGGTAAGGGGTCGTACGGATGTGGTCGATCCCTAGCGTGGCTTTTAGGGAGGCAAACAGGTTGGAGGTGAATTGCCGTCCCTGGTCGGTGGTGATGGTTGTCGGGACGCCGAATCGGGAGATCCAGTGATGGGTGAGAGATGCCACTGTTTCGGCGGTCATGTCCTGGAGGGGGATGGCTTCTGGCCAACGGGTGTACCGATCCACGCACGTGAGAAGGTATTGGTGGCCTTCCGACGGCAGAAGGGGACCCACGAGATCAACGTGTATGTGGCTGAATCTCGTGGCGGGGAGCTTGAATGGTTAGAGAGGGCTGTGAGTGTTGCGCTGTATCTTTGCTCTCTGACAGCCCGTGAACGCTCGGGTCCACTCAGCGACGTCCTTGTTGATTGATGGCCAGACGAAACGCTGTAGGACGAGTCGTGTCGTGGCGTTCACGCCTGGATGGGCCAGGTTGTGGAGCGTCTTGAAGACCTGTCGGCGGAACGCGGGTGGGACATATGGTCTGACGTTTCCGTCCTTGGTGTCACAATATATGTGGGTATCGGAGTCCAGCTGTAGGGGTTTCAGCGATAGTGAGGTGTCGTTCCGGTGGAGTAGGTCTTGGAGCTCGTCATCCTCTGTCTGGGCCTTCGCCAACGCGGCGAAGTCGGTGGCTGGTAGACGTAGCTCTGCGATACGGGACAGGGTATCGGCAACAACGTTGCTCGAGCTTGCCACGTGGCATATGTCGGTTGTAAATTGTGCGATAAATTCTAAGTGACGCTGTGGGCGGGGAGAACATGAGTCTGCCTTCCTGGTGAACGCGTACGTGAGGGGTCTGTGGTCGGTGTAAACGGTGAACTCACGGTCTTCCAGTTCATGGCGGAAATGCCTTATGGCCGCAAAGATAGCCAAAAGCTCTCCGTCATAAGTGGAGTATTTTGTCTCAGCCGAATTTAATTTGCGCGAGAAAAATGCAAGGGGGCGCAGCTCTTGGTCTCGGTGCGTGTGGAGCGCTGCGCCGATGGCTGAATCGGATGCATCCACCATCAATACTAACTGTTGATCAGGGGTCGGAAAGGTTAGGGTCGCGGCCTGCGCGAGATCGCGCTTGCATGTTTCGAAAGCGGCGGGTGTGGTCTCACACCACGCTACTGGACGCGTGTCCTTTTTTATAGTCTTTTGTCAACTCGTGCAGTGGGGCTTGCACGCAGGCGGCGTTTGGTAAGAATCTTCGATAAAAATTCAGCACTGCAAGAAAACGTCGCAATTGAGCGATGGTCTCTGGCAATGGAAATTCTGCAATTGCCTTCGTCTTCTCAGGGAGGGGGTGAACTCCGAACTGGGAGACTAGGCAGCCAAGAAAGGCGACGGAGGGCTGGCAGAAAACGCACTTGTCTAAGTTGATTTTTAGTTGGTAATCACTCAGGCGTTGTAATACCTGCTTGATATGTTTTGAATGCTCCTCCTGAGTGCGTGACGCGACGAGAATATCGTCCACGTACGGAATACAGAAGCCAAGACCGGCGAGCACCTGGTGCATATGGCGCTGAAAGGTTTGGCCGGCGTTGCGTAACCCGAACGGCGTGGTCGTAAATTCGAACAGGCCGAAGGGGGTGGTTATAGCAGTTTTGGGGATATGGTCGGGCAATATCTGTATCTGATGATATGCCCTGGCCAAGTCAATGGTGGAGAATACTTTTTTATCGTGTAGAGTCTGGGTGCAGTCCTGAATATGGGGTAAACGGTAACGGTCTGTTGTCGTCACCGCATGGCCGCCACCCACCGTTGGGCTTCCTGACCATGTGCAGGGGGCTGGCCCAAGGACTGTTAGAAGGCCTGACAATGCCGTCGGCCATCATGGCTTCAAATTCCTTTCTGGCTGCCTGGAGCATGTCAAGCGATAGGCGTCTTGGTTTTGAGAAAACGGGGGGGCCAGTGGTTTCAATATGGTGGAAAACCAGTGGCTCCCAATCCGTTTTGGAGGATAGGGACGGGTTAGTTACCCGTGGAAACTCTCGCAGGATGTCGTAATAAGGGGAGGCAGTGGAGAGGATAGATATCCTGCTTAAGGAGGCGGGTTGCTTCAACAGGGTGTTGTTGTAAGGTGGGTAGTGCCATCGATGAGGCGTTTGTTTTTTACATCCACCAGGAGATTATAATGGTTTAAAAAATCCACGCCTATAATTGGTTGAGAGACGTCCGCGATGATGAATTTCCACGGGAACTGCCGTTTCAAATTAAGCGCGACGGAGATCGTCTCCATGCCGTACGTTTGGATTGGGGAGTTGTTGGAGGCATAGAGGGTCAACTCCGCCGGGCTTTGGAGATGAGGATAGAGGTGTTTGGGGAGGACAGACACATCCGCGCCTGCGTCGATGAGGAAGGTTATCATCGACGCGTTAACGGCCACGAAAATTCGGTCAGACGGTCGCTGCTAGTGGCCGTTAACAGCCGTCCGTTAAGTTTTCCGAAGCTGTGTTTTGCGTGAAAGAACAGGGGGCCGTGCACTTTCGTGCGCGTGTTCCAAATCTTGCGTGGTAAAAACACGCGCCGGGAATGATTTGGTCGGCTTGCTGTTTGGGCCTGGAGCGGCTGCGCCTGTCGCACGTACGTAGGGGTGTAGCTGCGCGTGTGTGCAGTTGTGTGTTTGCGAGGTGGGCGCGCAGCTCGGCGACGGCTTTAGTTAGGTCGGCGATCTGCTGCTGCATAGAGGCCGGGGCAACTACCTCCGCTATTTTATCAGCTATTTCGGCCAGCTTACTTAAATCCTCGCTGGATGCTGCGAGTATGGCCTGGGTGCTGTGGGGAAGTCGGGTCATCCACAGCGATTTTAGAATGTCATCGCTAGCGTGTTTGCCGGCGAGGTCGCGCATCCTCGCAAGCAGTTGTGACGGGCGTTGATCTCCAAGTTCGATGCCTTGGAGTAATTGTTTTATTTTCGAAGATTCGCTTTCCGCGAAAGCGTGAATTAGTCGGCTTTTAAGTGTGCTATATGCCTCGGACGCCGGCGGTTGCAGGATCAAGTCCTGGACCGCATGGAGGACGTCAGGGGCGATGACAGCTACCACGTGGTGGAATTTGGTGTTATCTATCGTAATGTTTGCTATGGCAAACTGAGCTTCCACCTGGGCGAACCATAATTGGGGGTTTTTGGTCCAAAAAGGCGGCGGTTTAATGGCTACCCGTGCGATTTGTGGGGATTCGGGGGCATCTCCGGCCATATTTTTCTTCAAGGAACAAAGGGGTCGGTCTTAAAAAAAACGTGTGGGGGCTTCACCATGAAAGGCAGGGACTTGTGTCTCTTGCCACGTGCTTGTCGCTGAAATTTGCACAATCTAACCAAGGGACGCGGCTTTGTGGCAGGGTCAAAACAACGATAGTTGCACGTACCTTTACTTTTTTTTTTTTCGTGTTGTTGCCGTGACTACTGCTTGGCTTCCTTGGTTGTTGTGATCGGGGCCACGTGGTTGGTCGCTCCCTTGGTGCCTGGTAGTCTCTCTGCCGATTTGTCGATCCCGTCTGCTGCTGTCGTGGTGATTCTGTTGATCACGTCCGGGTCACCAGTTGTAGCGTTTGCTGTAAATGGTGTATTGCGTGGTGACAATAATACGATCTGATTCCATTTTCGTTAATATATAAGGCTATTTTTTAATAAAAAACTATGGTACTATAACTAAACACTACATTTTGATAATAATGACAATAACGATATACAATGGTAATTAAAAGTTGGCATGTCTGCGTGAGAAGAGAGAGTTCTGTTCTCCTCGGTTGCTGCGATCGCTCTGTCTTGGTCTCCTATCTTCCCAGAGTGCCACGCGTGTTTTTGAGTGGCCTCTGGTGGTCGTTCGGTGAAGTCGGCTTCACCGCCATCTGGTGGCGACCCGCGGAAGGTGGCCGTGGAGCTCGCCATACACCGCTTCGGCCTGTTCCATTCTTTGGGTGTCATTGGGAGGCTGATCTATTTTCCGTAAGAGGTGTCTCTAATAAATTGGTAGTTCGGTGTAATAACCGCGAGTGGAAGCAGTGGCCACAACGGGATTCAACGACCAACACTTGACAGATGTTCGCCTAAGAAATCACAGGCTGGCAACAGGGCAACAACAAAACTCCATCGGCATCGCCAACATCACAGACCGGCAGCCGTAATAGTTAGTGAACAATCCAAAAGAACCGATAAGTTATAATTTGATCTCAACTTAATCAAATAAAACTACAAACTGAATGAAAGAAAAGAGACATTGCACTAGCGAGATTAGTTCAATTAATAAAGGGAAAACTAGTCTATGCAAACGAACTTTATTTGCTCATGAGCTTTTGAAATCCATCTTGTATTACATTATTTAACTTGTTTTCTCAAATATTGTACTCTATTAACCCACTAATTGATTTTATCATTTGAATAATTACTGTATTTTTTCGAATATTGACCGAAATCACTTCAGGCCGCAGCCGCAAATTTGACGATGGAACAAAAAATAACAGTTTAAAGGCCGCAAACTTTAAAGATCGAACTACTTTGTTTTAGCGTCCCACAGTATCTTAAATAGCAATTTTGACTCCTGTTACATTATTTATATTGTGACATAGTCAGTTATAAATTTTTCATGTTAATATAGTAATCTTCATCTGATATTGTGTTACCATTAGCTGATTTTATTCTGAGCGTTTGTGCAAAAAGCCCCAGGATTGGTACAAAAAACCCTTACCGATATCGAAGATCGCACCATGCGGCTGTTAGGCCTAACGCAGCTTAGATTATTGCAGTCTTGTTAAGATTATAAAGTTCAATGAAACTCTTTACCTTCAGTCTGTGATTGAATTGAATATTTTACACTTGTACGATAATTGAATTTATTTAAATTTTTGTATTTCTTAGTGTTATCTATTTTGTTTTACAAATTCTCCCAGAAAGAATACAGATTCAAATCGTGTAATGTATCGCTTAGCATGATGGGAAGTTTTGTCTTGTCTGATCGCTGTGTGGTCTTTCTATCTTCCTTACCGGATGTGTTGTGAGTAGTTAGGGTGTCACCACCAGGTGGCGATCAATGAATTTGCTGCGGGATCGTCGTTAGATATAAAAGGGGAGCGCAGCCCCCTTTGATTCATTCCAGATTCAGGCTTCATCATGTATGGAACCCTCCTAAAGACCCCAGGATCAGCAGAGCTCTTCTATCCCAGCATGGTAATGTGAATTTTAGTCTTTTTCTTTGTTGTCACAGATTTTTGCCTAGTCACCTTCCATGATTTCTTTATTAAGCATAGTATCCAACTTAAAGTTCAGTTAATATGACGATGGAAAAGCCCTTATGTTAGTTATTTTGAAATTATTTTAAAATTGTTCTCTGGATTGTGCCCAAAATTTCATTATTTATATGTATAGTTTGAGTAGTCAATGTGCTTGCAGCTCCTATTATTTGGGAATTATTGCCTAGAGTTATTATATTTATAGTTTAAATTATAAAATCTGTAAGATATAGTCTTTTGAATATGTATATGTTAGATTTATTTAGCAAAGTAGTGTATGTAACATTCTGTCATTAAATCCTAGTTATCCAACTAAAACTCTGACCAAGTGTAAGATCATTCCTCAATAATTTCACAACCCATATATCACAATATAACCTTCTAAATTATTTTTATATATTTAATGCAACTTTTAAAAATTTCTTAAGGAAATGTATAAATAATAGTAATTTCATGTTAATGAACAAGTAACTATTTCTTCCGTGGCAGCCATGGCTCCGTCAACAAAATGCTGACCAATAGTGTGATATAACATCATTCTATGACAGCATTCTATGACATCACATCACCTTGGAGTAGAGTGGGCCAGCTGAAGGAATTGCTGACGATAGCTTTAACAAGTGAATTTCATAATAATTTATGAATGAAACTACAGGGTGATTCAGTCAATTTCTGACCATTTCAGTACTATGATTTATTGACCCATCAATGTTTACAAACTTAACATTTCAGTATGATATTTTAGGCAGTTCGGAGTTTTTATTCCCGTGGAAAAAAGTCTTGATGATATGCTCAAAGTGGCCACCACAAACGTTTTGAACTGCTCGCAGCCAAATGGTGAAGTTGTTCATAACTCTATCCAGGATTTCTGCATCCACAAGGGTGCAGCAGTCGATGATGCTTTGTCGCAGCTGGTCTAGGGTTCTTGGTGCTGTAGTGAACACACTGTCTTTAAGGAACCCCCAGAGTTAAAAATCACATGGGTTTAGGTCAGGACTCGTAGGGGGCCAAAGAAAGCCACCCCCGAATCGATCTGGAAAGCTGTTTGAAATGACACGATTTCCCAATTTCTGATTGAGAAAGTCTAGCACTTCATTAGTTGTGTGAGGCCCAGCCCCATCCTGTTGAAACCATTGATGTCGAAGCGGTATACGCCTCCTTCGCAGCTCGGGGATGAAGAAGGTTTCCAACATGCTAAGGTAAGCCTGTGACGTTACCGTGCCCTCAAAAAAGAACGGACCAATGATGCCTCTTTTGGAAATCGCGCACCAAGCCATAACCTTTCGTGGATGAAGAGGTGACTTATGGATCTCATGAGCGTGATGGGAACCCTAAAAATGAACGTTGTGTTTATTAACGCCACCTGACAGATGAAAGAAGGCCTCATCTGACACCCACAGGTTGTACACACTATCCTGATTGGCTTCCATTTCTGCTCCAAACTCCATCGCAAATTGTTGTCGCTTTTGTCTTCCAATGTCTGTTAACTCCTGATAAACATGGATCTTATACGAGAACAGGTGTAAATCCTTTCTCAAAATTAGGCATGTCGTGGTATACAACAGCCCT
The DNA here is from genome assembly GCA_023313115.1 of Rhysida immarginata. NCBI lineage: Eukaryota > Metazoa > Arthropoda > Chilopoda > Scolopendromorpha > Scolopendridae > Rhysida > Rhysida immarginata. The sequence continues at coordinate 118,079 of JAHWFO010090671.1, read as the reverse complement.
TCTTCAATGGATAAGCAGCGAACAGATTTTTTGGTAGGGAAATCGACCAACCTTGTGCGAACACTTTCGACAACTTCGGCAGTTCGAACACGAGCTTCACTCCCGCCTTTTTTCTTGCCTTTAACACATCCAGTGGCACGAAATTGCTTGACAAAATCCATGATTGCTTGCCTGCCTGGTGTGTCTCGACACTTATACTCCTTCCGGAACTTTCTTTGCACGGTTACAGGTGACTTTATCTCAAAATACCATTCGACAACCTTGCATTTCTGCTCTGTTGATAAAGCGGGCGCCATTTTTCAACAATACGATTTTCATGCAGCGTCGTTGCAACAATGCAAACTCCAACTATTTAGAAATTCGATATGGCGCTCATATTATTTCAATTGTTTATCCCTAATGCACGTCATTCGAGTGAAATGCTCAGAAATTGACTAAATCACCCGGTATAACTGACTGGTTAATTATTGTTCTGAAGACTTGGAATATTAATTTCATTGTTAGAAAATGATTCAACTGTGACGGAACATGTGCAGTATTTTGTGACGCAATGGAGAAAGTCTCAGTCGCTACTCTTTATAATAAGTAGCGGATCACACTCCTCATTGCGCACTTTCTATATTAATAAACTAGAATTTCTCTAATACTAATTGTCAGATCGTATAGTGGCTTTCTCATAATACAACAAAAAATTCGTCCCTCCCAATTACTTACTCTACTATGAATCACGGCACCAATTTTGATGCAACGGTGAAAGTAGCGCTGCTCTCTTAATGTTGCAGGCCACAATCCTCGCTGTGTACTTATATAATTCAAAAAAGAAAACTAACTAACTAAATAATTACTTTTAATGGTCGTATAGTGGTTGCTTATTCAAACTTTCTTCTTTAAACGGATTGCTACCAAATTAATAACTTACCTTATTACCCCCACTGGAATACTATGTGCTCTACCACCCTCCTTTGTTATTCTTGTGAACCTTGGTTTGCTAATGACTCAACAACGTATCTTATAAGTAAATTAAGACGTTTATTCAATGAAAAGAAAAATAAAATTATGGCCATAATAAAAGCAATAAATAAACAAAATCAAATGAAAATGAATTAAACTAATTAAGGTATAATGATCAACGTAACAATAGAATCACACACTTCGATGGAACACAATTTAACAGTAACGTTAGTCTCTCTTAACCCATTCCTAAATCTGTTGAAAGTTTGCTGTTTCTCCCACACATTAAACACATCATAAACACTATATTCTTGATAATCGTTCACTATATACACGTCTTTATTCTTAAACTATCACTTATCTGGAGTTCATAAAACAGCCGATGATGCTAGTGGACATGAGCTTGTATGTTACAGCCGTCGCTTCATGGAGTCTCTGCTGCCTTCTCTTCTGTGCATTCTGATTAGAGAACTCTGCGACTTTATACCCATTAATTACTGTGTGATTTTGCCTCTAGATCCGCTGCAAAGGGATCCTTGTTACGGGGACCAGCCAGGTTGCTTCCTGCGATGAAGTTAGGATTTACAGCTGCCGCTCAGTCGTCATCACTTGATACCCATTCGCCCGGTGTCTTCCGCAATCATGCCTCCAGCTCCGCTGCAAAGGGATCCTTGTTACGGTGACCAACCAGGTTGCCTCCTACGATGAAGCATAGGGATTATAGCTGCCGCTCTTTCTTCTCATCCGCTTCCGTTTTCTCATCACTCGTTGATCTGCTATGGCTTTCTCAATTATCGCCAATAAAACCTTGTCCATTTGTAGCTACGACTAATGTCACCAAATAACCTTTCTTACACTATTAAAACTGTCTATCCTTTCTTTTTGCTAAACAACTCTTTAACGTTGGGACATCTCTCCCAATTCTCCGATGTTTCCATAAAAACTTTTATCTCATTCTCGTCTCTATGCTCGGTCGCTGATCCTTCCTTTCTCTCGCTTCTTGTTCTCTACATATCAAACGCACACACTACTATATTGTGTCTCTGTCTTTTTCCTTCCCAAACTTTTTCTTAATTCTATTAGTTCACCACTTTCATTTCTTGGAACCTCACTTTTTAAGGTCGTTGCCTAGGCAACTATGTTCCCTTCCTCTTCGTTCATTGTTCAGTTTTCCACTTTCCTAATCCTTTCACAATAGGAGTCTTTAAGCCTACTTTTCTGCACTTAATGTTCCAACATGTAGTTTTCGTTGAGAGAGCCATTTTCTTTTTATTATCAAATTGTTAACATTTTATTACCTTATTCTATGTTATGTTGGGTCAATTCGCAACTCCAAGTATCAACAAGAAATTTATAATAAAATTACTAATACTTCTGTACCTACTCGATTAACAATCTTATTCCATTCCGTTTTCTTATTTCTTAACCTCCTACCCTCACGCGTTATATTAATCTCCCTTCATAACTACTAAATAACTTCTCTAATTTCTACTTTTTATCCTTTTTATTATTAATAAATGAACAACACAGATATGCCTAACAAATAGCATATCTGTAGTGGCGGGTCATGTGAGATATTAACGAAATATCACACATGTCCCCTCACAATTTCATTAAATATCCCACATGACCCACCACTACAGATATGGAGTTTAATGAGCATATCTGTGTTAGGTAATTTCTTTTTTATTTTATTACAAAGCAAAATGAAGGTTAAAGGGATAGCTCATACACTGCGTTTACATGCAAACTTTCGATCCGGATCGAAAGACCAGTTTAAAGTCGTTCCTGAAAAAAGTGGCATGTAAACAGGCTTCAACACTCCGATCCGGATTGAATTCAACCCAGTCAAAAGAGGTGGTTTGAAACCAGGGAAGCATGCCTCAGTAAAGAGGTCAATCCACTAATGTGCATGTAAACACCCCGATCCGGATAGAGTTTAAATTTGCTGTTTGGTTGAAATAAAAAAGTATAGAAAATAAGTTCTTAGTTGATTTACACCACAACACAATAAATATCTGTAAATAAATAAATAAAGGAATAAATTTAGAAATACATT
>JAHWFO010090671.1:99188-114969 GCA_023313115.1 Rhysida immarginata | reverse complement strand
ATTTGATAATTATTTATAATTATTATAATTGTAATTTGATAATTTTTATAATTTAATAAAATTAAAATAAACTATTAAATTGAAGTTTTTGATATAAATCTAAAAATTAATTTGATAAAAATCTATTAAAATTATGTTTTGATAAGAATGTATAAAGTTATATTTTGATAAAAGTAAGTATAAAAAACTTAAACATGCAAATGCATTTTAAAAGTTACACGGTTACTTCAGAAGTCTGGGAAGGGTTGACCTCGTTGAGAAAGTTCATCAAGTAGATGGTTTCTTTCATCGCATCCGATAGGCTCATATATTCGGCCTCTGTAGACGAGAGGGCTACAGTTCTTTGTTTATGACTTTCCCATGAGATAGCAGCTTCTCCCAAGATGAACACGTAACCAGTGTACGATCTTCGATCAATCACGCAGCTTCCCCAGTCTGTGTCTGCATATCCAACGAGACCATTTCCGGATTTTCGGAATTTGAGGGTCAACTCGGAGGGTTCCTTTAAGATAGCGTAAAACATGTTTCGCAACCATCCAATGGCTTTTATTGAATTTATCATTGAATTGGCTGAGAGCACTTACTATGAAAGCGATATCTGGGCGTGTAGCCATTGCTAGGTACATGAGGCTACCGATCAATTCTCTGTATGGATATGGCGGCTTCCTCTCGGTTTCTTCAGGTTGCTCTTTTTCTAGAGTGAAGTCTAATTTCCCCGACGCAATAGGTGTATGAGCGGGTTTACAGTCTGTCATTTTTAACTTTTTCAAAAGATCTCTGATGTATCCCTTTTGTGAGAGGTGTATAGAATTCTCCGTTCTGTCGATTTCTATACCTAGACAAAACTTCGTTTCACCTAAGTCTTTAATGGCGAAGTGTTTGCGCAGATTATTTTTCAAGGCTTCTATTTTCTCTGGTTTCCGATAGGCAATGATGAAATCGTCCACATATACAGTTATTATAACATCTCTATCATTGTTCGTGAAAACGCATGGATCAGCTCCGCATGGGTTGTAACCTAGGGAATAGAGCACCTTTTTCAGTGTTAAATGCCATTGGCGACCTGCTTGTTTAAGTCCGTAGAGTGCCTTTTTTAGTTTGCAAACACAATTTCCATTTTGTAATTGGTTTAGCATTTTGTGAGCATTTTCCGCCAAAACAGATTGAGGTTGGTCGAGAATTATCCTATCCAGCATCTCCTTAAACAGTTCCGGTATTTCCATGTACACTGTTGTGTCCAAGTAGCCGTTTAAGTATGCTGTTGTAACATCGAGTTGTGCCAATTTCAAGTCCTTTTCTGCTGCTAGTGCAATTACAGTTCGAAGGGAACTAAGTCTGGCAACGGGAGCAAATGTTTCTACAAAGTCCACTCCAGGACGTTGAGAATATCCTTGTGCTACAACTCTAGCCTTTCTTCGATCTAATTTTCCATCGGATGAATATTTATTTCTTAATATAATACGGGATCCGATTGGCTTTTCTTTTCCTCGTGGTACTAGCTCCCACATATCATTTGCTATTATACTTTTAATTTCAGTGTATATTGCATCTCTCCATTCTTGTTCATCAGGTCCATTTATCGCATCCGAAAGTCGTACTTCCGTAGCCATCATGGAGATTTGTGGATCCATCTGTATTTCTTCTGTATTGTCGTTTTCATTTAAGGTCGTTTCGCGAAGTGCAGTGTCTTCTACTGTTCGTGACTTCGGGGGTCTGCCAGGTTTTCCAATCTTCTTTGGTCGACCAGGTTTCCTCCGTGGAGGAATTGGAGGCGTGTCTGTAGTTATGTCTCTCCCTAAGTCAGGGGTGTGTGACAAAGGAGGTTCAACTCGAACATCAGAACCGATTATGGTTTCTCCATTGATTGTGGTATCAATGTCTATAAATGATCGAAGTTGTTCTGGAGCAACTTCTTTCTGTCCGCTTCCATATTCTGATTCAATGAATTTGACGTCACGTGTCACATGGACCTTCTTATCCTTCGGGATCCAGAATCGATATGCTTTGGAGGTATTAGAATAACCAACAAATATTCCTTTGGTGGCACGCGCATCCAACTTTCCTTTGTTTGAAGACTTGTCAAGGGCAAAGGCGCGGCATCCAAACTTACGGAAATAGGTAATGTTCGGGCATTTTTTGGTCCATAATTCGAATGGGGTCTTCCCTTTCAGGCTTTTAGAGACGCATCGATTCCGGACGTGATTAGCTGTCGCTATCGCTTCAGCCCAAAATGCAGGTGGTAACCCGGACTGGATTAGTAAAGATCGAGTCACTTCAACCAGCGATCGGTTTTTCCGTTCAGCTACTCCGTTTTGTTCTGGCGTATATGGTGCAGAAAATCGATGTTGTATGCCCTGTTTTTGGAAGAAATCATTCATAGTCTTATTATTATATTCTGTGCCGTTATCCGATTGAACACTTTTTATTTTGCGGCCGATCAAGGTTTCGACGAACTGCTTGTACTGCATGAATTTGTCGAATACTTCGGGTTTATGATGCAAGAAGTATACTTCACACCAACGACTGTGATCATCTATAAATGTTAGGAAGTACTTTGCACCTCCCCAAGATTGAGTACGCATGGGTCCACATATATCCGTGTGAATGATGTCTAAGAGTCCTCGAGACCTCTGATGCGAAGAGTGGAAAGGAATTCGGGTGGATTTTCCGAGGGTGCAAACGGAACACGGAGACAGTTTGCTGCTCGTATTTAACTTGATACCCGTAACTATCCGTCCGCTCGACATGAGTTGTAGGTCTTTTGAGTTGATATGCCCTAGCCGATTATGCCAAAGATCTATCAACGATTCTTGGCTAGGCATCACAGATAGGACTGATTCAGGAGCCTCTTGAATGAAATAAAGATTGTTCTTGCGAAGAGCCATCATTTGTGTCTTCCCATTAGTATCCTTTATTATCGCCTTGTGCTTCGTGAATATTACTCGATAGTTCTTATCTGTGATCTTGGCGACTGACATCAAATTAGCACTTAGTTGTGGTACATAAAGTGTGTCGTTGAGTTTGATTCTTTTTGTATCACCATCGACGATCGTCGTAAATCGTGCGCATCCCTTAACGTCAAGTTTGGCCGTCTCTCCGTTTGCAAATTTCAGTTCGCTGTTCACTTGCTTTGTGACTGAACGTTTTTTCGCTGTGCGTCATATGCGATGTGCATCCACTATCTAAGCACCACTGTTCTGTTTTCATTCTGTCACTTATGAAGTAGTTACTTTCATCTGACTGCGAGTGAGTAGGCAGGGGCAAGCGGTTGGCATCTTTCTTGCCTTCTTTATTCTTTCTGAAGAAGCATTCTTCTACTTTATGTCCCATTTTTTTGCAAAATCGGCATTTATTTCTCTTCCGAGGATTACGATTATTTTCATTATCAAATTTTGTCGATTGATTCCTACGAGATTTTTGTTCCGAGTAGAGAACATTGTTATTTTCATTAACATGCTCAACCTTTCGTTCACTATATTCTATGATTTTGAATTTTAAAGTTTCAATATCGGGTAGTGAATCCCGTGACTCCATAGCGCATTTGAAAAGTTCATAGCTATCTGGTAGGCTAAGCAACAGCACGATTACAAGCAACTTTTCATTTATGTCGATATCCATAGTAGCGAGCTTATCTACGGTGTCGACGAATTCTGCTATATGCATGCGAACGTCACTTTCTTCCGACATTTTTAATTTCAAAAGGAATTTGAGAAGTACAATGGTCCGAGCAGGGCCTTTTGGAGAATAAATACCTTTGAGCTTGTCCCATACTTCTTTGGAGGTTTCGCATCCTTTGATGTGTTTCAGCTCTGAAGGGCCGATGGAGAGTATAATATCCGATCTAGCTTTTCGGTCTTGTCGTATCCATTCAGCGTGGGCTTTGGAATCCTCTTCCTTTTTTGGTTGTGGAAGTTCTCCGGATACGTATTCCCATAAATCACTTTTGATGAGTAAGGCTTGTACGTGTAGAATCCACGTTTCGTAGTTCTCCTTGGATAGAGTCTCTATGCGGGTAGCATTAATAATATTTGCCATCTCCTGTTGGATCGAGAGCCGTTTATTTCGATCGGTTTACTATTAATGTATTAATGTGCGCAGTGGAATGCTCTGCTGTGCCCATAACCTGTAGGAATTGTGCAGAGTTTAAACGATTAAGACGACAGTCTTAAAAAAACGACATTCGATAACGGATTTTATTAACATAGTAGAAAAGAGAAAAAGGTAATTGTACAAGAGATTCGCGGCATTAACAATGGTTCAATATCTATTGCATGCACGCGTGGCTTTTAATTGTATCAATCCCCAACAGATATGCCTGGAACACTAAGTTCAAGAAAGTAGGCCTAAGACACCTTTTGTTAAGGGATTAGTTGAGAGAGAGTGGAGAACAACGAGTGAAGAGAAGGGAGCGGGGTTGCCTAGGCAACGACCCTCAGGAATGGAATTCCGAGAAATAAAAACCTGTAAACCAATTAGAAGAAAGTTCAAATGGAAAAGAATTTTTTTTTAGTAGACACAGAATCGACAGAGTCAGCAGCAGAAAAAAAGAGTGCGATGATAGTGTCAGTAAAAGTTCGCAAGTTAATGTGAAAAGTAAAGAAAAACGACAGAAACTACAGATGAGTGTTTAGATCAAGGATCAATGTGATAACCAGCAAGCCCATAGATGATTGAGCCGGGAGAACCGTAAAGAAAACGACGGACAAAAGAAAAAAAGGTAGAGACCGCATCAGGAGGCGAGAAATGGCCCGCATGTCGAGCAACAGTGATCGGAAGGGAAGCGGACGTAAGTGATACGGCTTGGCAACAGGTGACCAGGTCACGCAGGGTACACAGCACCGGGGAAGGACTGAGTGCCGTAAGTGCTGGGGTATCCAACGTGCGTAACCCACCTGTGCTATCCTTCACGGTGTGGACCCCTTTGCAGCCGAGCTGGAAGCGAGAGGACGCGTGAGGATAGCAAACCAGGCATGTCTCATTGCGTAGCACACCTTGAAGAACACGGGAACGAGGCAGACAGATCGACGGAACCCAAGCCACGACCGCAGAACCACATCGAAATAGGGTTGGAGTCAAGACGAGTACATACGAGCGAAAGAAGCATCGAAGAGAAAAGTGCAAGTTCTTCCTAACGTGTGCCAAGTAATCTGCAGATAAGTACTAGATATTTAAGCAGGCCTGTGCGCGTAGGGGAATTAGTGAATAAGATATCGAATAGCGAAAGTGTTAAAGCAGAACATTGACAAGAGTACTGTAGACTTCTGAGTAACTTTTGCAAAAATATAGTGTGTAGAAAACTAGAAAAGACCTGAACACTGAGAGAGCAAGTTATATGTAATTTCATGCTAGTTTATAAGTTCAAAATTTTTTTTGCATACAATTTAATTTTTCAGTATAAATAACCATTTTTTGTTTAACTTCAAACCACCTCTGAATAAAAGATTTTTGCATATAGATCCAAAAATAATGCTCGGTATACTACTTGTTGCTAGTGTTAAGTTTATATCATTACTAATAAGATAAACCTGAAATATTTGTGCAGAGTCAGTCGTAACACTAAAGTATTCAATTGGAAGTTAAATAGGAAAGACATCTGAAGCTTAGTAAAAGTGGGTAGTAACTTAGTTTGGAGAGTTCTGGTTATAGTATTAAGAGGAGAATTAATTGGGTAATACGAGGTCTGTTCAAAAAATACGTAGACCGACGTCATAAAACAAAATATACTTTATTCAGAAGTTACACATCTGGGTCCCCTTCAAAGTACTCTCCTCCCCGACGCACACACTTATCCCAACGGTGTTTCCACTTTTGGAAACAGTCCTGGAACGCTTCTTTTATGATGTCCTTCAGCGCCTTCGTCGCATTTGCCTTTATGTGGGGAATCGTCTCAAATCTCCTTCCTTTCAAAGGTCTTTTGAGTTTGGGAAACAAGAAGTCACAAGGAGCGAGGTCAGGTGAGTAGGGTGGGTGAGAAAGAACAGTGATCGAGTGTTTGGCCAAAAACTCTCGAGTTCTGAGGGCTGAATGGGCTGAAGCGTTGTCGTGATGAAACAACCAGTCACCTCTCGTCCACATTTCTGGCCTTTTCCACTCGTCCAGTGGCAGTTTTTCCGAGTTTGACACAAAATTTCACAGCAACTCTTTGCTCGTTCAAGTCACTCATTCTAAAAATCCGCCAAACGAAAAAAAACACACTTCACAAACAACCGCGTAGCTAATCAACCAATACTGATATTTGCAATCAAAAAACTGCCTTGTAATCAGCGGATCTGTCAGAAGATGGCGACACCAAGCGATTTTGATTGGGACCAACAGGGCCCGCGCAATTCAAACAGTCTACATATTTTTTGAACAGACCTCGTATATAGAGATCAGGAGAGGCAGAGCATGACACAAAATTCACTATACGATCATTGTTTAAACAAGGTAAATAGAGAGTATTAAATGGGTAAACATTAAGTTAGAAGGTAAGACACCTTCGTAAAACAGTTCCGTCACAATTGTACAGTGACGCTGAGTAGATATTAATTAAGTGAGGAGATAATTAATTGCAACATATTACTGAACATAATCAGTGCATATTTAAAGTGCATAACAGGGGTGAGTAGGATAAGAGTAGTTAGACTAAGGATTTATAAAACACACCCCAAAGTTCCGTCACACAACAAAGGCTGGTTAATTTAAAGACATGAACTCAAATCCACCGTGTTTTTGTTGGATAAATTTACACTTTTTCAAAAGGTATAAAGTGTAACCAAAGTTTCCTATAAAAAGATAAGAGAATATAAAATATTTACTAGCTATTGATCAAATATACAGGTTTACTCGTCCTTGGGCGAGCCAACTAGACAGGATACTAGGGAGGGAGTGTCAACGGTATTAGACTGAAATAAAGCAACTGACTAAGAAGTAAACGAAATTGAATACCCCTTTATTATTATTATTATCAAATTGACAGGATAAATCATTGAGATTTCCACAAGCACCAATTATTATATACAGTATTCTTCGAGTAAACACTTCTTAAGTGACAATTAAAGTTCATTTAGAAGACAAAACTGATCTATATCAGAGGGCAGACTAATTGATTCCATGGTCAAGTAAGTTCATACTAAAACTTATTGGGGCAAGTCAATTATGTCTAAAACGGAAGAGTGTAATCTCTCCCGGAAGAATTAAATTAATAAAGTTCTATTAATCGTAAACAAAACCATGAGCCCGTGGGGGTCTATCGTCGCAATCATGCCTTGGTTCGGGTATACTTCTTTCCTACACTTTCACAGTCAGCGTCCCTGTGGTAGTCTATGGAGATCATTTGAGTGGAAAAACGCAGCGGGGGAGGGGGGAAAAGAACCACGAGGGGGGAAAGGATCGGACGAAGGGAGAAGGGAGTGTTAGTACAGGGAAAACCCACTCATTACCTGTCACTGATCATTTTGTTTATCATCTTAGTGGATTTACAGAGCTGAGCATCAATGAGGAATGCGACCTCGGAACAAATTCTTAATCGGCTATGCAGATTGTCCACAGTTGCTGCCCAATGGTTGAACAGTGATTCTAAACGGACAAAGAAAAAAAACCAAAAATAAAAAAACAAACTCCAAATAGCGTAAACAACTTGTGATTTTCTCATTTCGTAATGTCCATAACTCAGTGTAAAAACTCATCTATTTATGATGTGGTGCAAATACATATTTGATTTCAGATCTCAGCAAGACGACCTGCGACGATTCCTGGATTATCTTGCTTTATAGCTTTCCTCAGAGTCCACAGTCAGATCAGCCGCGAGCTTAATATTTTTCTTCAATAACCAATATTTATCCATTTTCAGCGACCATGCCAAGAAGGAGACCTTGCCGACTTTCAGTGATCTTCACTCGAAACCAAGTCAGGTGAAGCTGCCCTTCTTCGACTCTCCTTTTTTCAATCTCTTCACTTTTTCCACAAGACTTCGTTTTTTGACACCGCATTGTTGACGTCCTGGTAACATGGATCCCAGCTGTTCACAACAGTAAACAACAATGGTCACGGGCAACAATCCGAAACATTTCATTCATAAACTCGCTAAACAAAACCTCTCTTACTCATACTCGTAGATTAATATGTCATCATTGCAATATTATTATTATGGTAGAGAATTCCATGTTGGTATTACATTATATGGAAAATATTTCTCAAGAAAAACTGATTACCTCTGTGGTATCTCTATCTTGTATCTACGCGCGAGTCTGTACTTATTCGATTTAAGAAGCCATTTCTGTATAAAAGAAGCCGGGCGTAGATTGCATCGGAGGGCTGCTGTAAGTTCATTTAAAAGTCCAGTCTCACGTATTATTTCTATTGTAGGCAATTTTTATGTAAGACAAACGAGATATAGAATCATATTTCGTGATTCTAAATGCTGTTCTCAGGATATCATTATATGCTACCTTTATTCTCTGAATTATATGTTGGGATACGCTTGACCAAACTATCACGGTATAATTCAGGAACGGGAGAATTTTCGATTCAATAATCATTTTGAGTTCTTTATGGGATAAATAAGCTCTTAATCTTTTCGAATAATGGAATAAAATCTTATGTGGATATAAATAGTTAAGTAATAAACTAGAGGATACTCTTTTACCACAACAAGGCAACAAGAAACGAAAAAAATAATAAATGAAAAATAAGGCAAAAAAACAAGACAAAAAACAAAAGAATAAGGAAAAATACGACCTGTAAGCGCTTTTCGAAAGCCTTGCTTTCATCGTTCAGCAGCCCAAGGGAGTTCACGGAGTGAACTAACTTGGGAAGGTATATCGAGTCTTATAAAAGTCTTATATCGAGCTCTTTTGTTTTTTGTCTTATTTTTTTGCCTTATTTTTCATTTATTATTTTTTCGTTTCTTGTTGCCTTGTTGTGGTAAAAGAGTATCCTCTAGTTTATTACTTAAGCTCTTAATCTTTTGATTATATATTTCCGGGATTTGAGTCCAGTTGTTATTTTCTCACTTTGACTGTTGAACTGTAATTTATTATCAAAAGTGTAACCTAAAAAAGTTAAAGTATCCTGCGTTATCGATTTTCGTGATAACTTTAAAATCTTTGTTTTTATTGAATTGAGTTACATACCGCAGGCATTATACCAATTCTCCAAAAGTTTCAAATCATGTTGAACATTAGCATTTATTATATCGCATTCATTATCATCATAAGAAGAGTACAATAAATTGTCATCTACATAGCTACATATTTGTAGTCTGTAGTCAAGTTGAAATAAAGGAAAAGTAGCTACGGCATATAGCACTGGTCCAATAGTCGATCTCTGGATTACACCACGTAGCGATTTATAATACGTCGGTGGATCACCATCTATTACATTCATCCTATCAGTTAAGTAGTCTCTGACCAGCATGAGGTAGTCGTCCGAAACATCTTCGTACAGTTGTTGTCGAAAAATTCTATCTAATGCTTTGGATATATCAGTTTGTATCATTATAAAGTTCTTTCCTTCATCCAATGCATGTATAGCATGGATATAGATTTGAATTGGTATCTAATTTACTCTAGTATTCGGGCGGCCACCTTGTTGTTGAATTGGTACTTTTCGCCAGATATAATCAATCATTTCACTAAAGATACACTTTTCAATTATTTTTGTTAACGGTGTCAACGTAGCTATAGGGCGATAGTTCTGTATCGAATTTGGATCACTTTTTTGTATAAGTACAATGTTAACAATTTTCATTTTATCCGGGAATTTCTTCCCTTGAATTATTACTTTACACAGTTCTTGGATTTTTCTTAAACCACATTGATTCATCATTGTAAGCAATCTAGCTGGTATTATGGAGGCCTGTTTTCCATCCGTCATTTTTGTTTCATTAATAATTTTTTGTATGACCTAATAACCCGGGGCCTTAGGTTTTAAGGTTTGATTGCATACAACTCCTGTATTTCTGATTATTTTTAAAGGCATCGGCAGATTACAAGGATCATTAAGCCACCTTAAATAACGTTTATGTTTATCGGCTGTCAATTTAATTTTTGGTTCTTTGATGTTGTTCCGTACAAGTTTCCACATTTATTTTATTACATTGGGTCGTTACACGAGATCTTTTTGACTTTCACAGATCCCCCTTAAACTCTTTATTGGCTAGTTTGTATAAACTCTGGGTTTCCGTAGTTTTATTTCGAAGGAAACTATGGTATGTTGATACTTTCTTATACCAACGATTGGTCAATTCTCTTGTCCACCAATGTTTTGTCTTTTTTCCCTTCGTTTTATTAACGTTTTGTATTCCTGCCTCATAAGCCGAATTTATTAGTATCTTTATAAATTCTTCAAGTTTCTCATTGCTATTTTCCAACTTTTGAAATTTATCCCAATTTGAATTACTTAATGCCGCACGATATATTAATATATTAATATTTTTAAAAGAAAACCTATTTTGTATCTTCTTTGACGGTTGTTTATATTCGTTAAGATATAAAGCACAATCAAAATTTTATTCCTTTGTGTCACAACGAGGTATGGTCATCAAAGATAAATTATGCCAAAGTAAATCCTGTGAAACGTATACGTGATCAATAATTGAAGCTGTTTTTGATGTTACTCGGGTAGGAAGTTTGACTATTTGGTGCATATTTAAATTATCAATGGATATCTGCAAATGAGTCAAATCTGGCGTAGGGACGAGCTCGTCACAGTTAAAATCTCCTAATATAACTGTATATACATCAGGGTTTAACTCGGCAAAAATAACTGTACAGCTTTCTATGGGGATGTATGAAGGACAATAAATAACTAATATCAACTCTACTTTTTGAATCATGCATTGTAACAACAAATACTCTAGTCCCTGCTCACTTTTATTCTTGATTACCTTTGACGGTATGTCATCTTGACATACAATGCAACTCCCCCGCCATGTGTTATTCTATCAGTTCTATATATATTATAGTCTTGAACGTAAATGGTCTTGCTATCAATATCCGTTGTTAACCAAGTTTCAGTTATTGCTATAATATGTGAATTCGTACTTTAAAAAACCCCACTAAGGTCATCAATTTTATTTATTATTGAGCGAGCATTCAGGTAAAGAAATCTCAATGATTTTACTGTATAGGTCTGTTTATTTTTCATCAATTGGAGACATGGGTGTGGGCGTGCTAGGCCTCCAATCGTCTTCACTAAAATGCGGGTTAGTACACAATATAACTAACCGTAATAACTAACACTAATATAACAGTCACAGGTAAGTTTCTGCTGAGTATTTTTGGTCGATAACCAATACAATCCATCCATATTATACCCATTTTCTCTTGCATTTTCTTCCTATCTTTTTATACAAAAATGCTGTTACACTTTCTACTTTTTGAAATGGCAAATCAATCACTGATCGATAAAAAATTATCCGATAAAAACGCGATGGATTTGAGTTCATGGCTTTAAATTATCCAGGATTTGTTTGATTGTTTTTTAACAGTGAAATTATATTCTAATCCTTCAGAACAATAATTAACCTGTAACATATTTTCATTCATAAATTATTATGTACTTCAAGTGTTAAAGTTATTGTCGGCGATTCCTTTAAGCCCACTCTACTCCAAGGTGTTGTGATGTCATAGAATGCTCTTTAGTGTTATTGTTCACTTCGTTGATAGAGCCATAGCTGCTGTCGAAGAGTTACACTAAATTAAACACGAGATTACTATAATTATTTACACAGTTCATTAATAAAGTTCATTAAGTATATAAAAGTATTAAATTCATAAAGTTTATAAGAATTTATATAGTTACCTAAATAATAAAATTACTCTCTAAATTACTATGTAATATACTATGGGACGCTAAAACAAAGTAGTTCGAAATTTTTTTTTTGTTCTATCCAAGATTACCGAAAACGATTTTTTAATTCAGAAAAAAAATTTTTTCAGACCGCACCTCTAAAATTTTTAATTTTTTGGAGGGTTTAGAGCCGCGGCCTTTATTCCAAAAAAATACGCTATTCTAATTTTAATTTAACTTACTGCATATTCATTCCAAATATTAAATCACTTGCTTCACTATTAAACTTTAATTGTAATTATTTTTAACGAAAATAAAGAAGAAAGTAGTAAATGAGCATTCTTAACAATCATAATCAGTAACGCAACTTAAGGGGATTTTCTCTTGTTAAATAATATTGCAGGCACAACTCAAAGAAATTAAATTAGAATAAGCGGGGGATACTTTATTTAGCAGAACCTTCTCTTAACAGGGGAGGGGGTCCTCAGTCTGTGAGAACTAGTTTCAATACGAAGTAAGCAATCACTATACAGAATTAAAGTATCTTGCTGTCTAACAACAAGAAGACTACTGATGGTGGTTATTAATTTATCTTATGAGAAGATTCGTAAGTAAATTACATAAGGGGACTATACTCTTTTTCATTTCAACAGTCTAGTTACCCTCAGGCATTGACCTACTTCCTTTTGTGCAGGCTCACCGATAGGGACTAAGGAAAAAAAAAAATGCATCAGGATAGGGGTAAAACCTGTTCTATCAGGAAAAAAGACAGTATATATACATCAAGGTTTTTTCCTTATTTTTTGTTTTTATTTCTTTATTTTTTTTAACTATTTTATCTTCTACTTTTTAATAAAATCAATTACTTTTTATTTCTAGTATGTTATTATAGACCATTAGCGAAGTAAGCAATTCCCCGAAATAAAATAGTTGTAAGCATCCAAACTTTTATATTGAGACCGATACAGGGATGTGTATCAGCAAAAGGTTCTTCTAGGATCGTTGTGCACGTGGTTGAAAATAAGGAGGAGGCATGGAAATTGTACTATATGATATGATTTAATAATTGATAGTTAAATGTTCTAAAAAATACAAATGATATATACAATGATGAATAACAAGAAACAAAAGAAAAAGAAAAAAAAGTATTTAGGCCTATCTCACAAACTTCAAATTTTGCGTATTCTGAATTGCGTCTCTCAATACTTCCCACTTTCTTTACATAAACCTCTTCTTTCTAAACACGTTCCACAGATCTCTCATGTAGTTCACAAATTCAATAGTGCAATTCAAACAGTCACAACTCTAAAATCCCCGACCTCTGCATGAAAGGGAAACGAAGGTAGAAAAAGATAGTCTCACCACATGTACACTAAGTGACAAAACTATGAAGACACTCAAAAAACTCACTTTTACACTTTTTATTAACATGTTTTGTTTTTTGAAACAAGTCAGTTTATATTTAAAAGAACATTTCAAATTGAAAATAAAGAAAAGAGAACGAAATTATGTTAATATATTAAAAATTCTGACGGCTGGAGATAAACGTGATGACAAAACTATGAAACCACCCCTTGTCATTGTTATTGGAACAGTCAAATTTGCATAAAATTTTTTACATGGCTATATATATGGAAGTTAAATATCTCAAGTTATTCTGCACATTGATTAAAGTTTTCAATCAGCCATGCCTTCAGGTGTCAGATTAACAATGTATGAACGTGGGAAAATTGATGCCTTCAGAGCTGCTGGATTGTCAAATCGGAAAATAGCACGTTTAATTGGACGATCAGTTACAGCTGTTAGCAACTATATTCGAAATCCCGAAAAATATGGTCAGAAAAATGCTGGAGGTCGACCAAAGGCTACAACAACTTCTGAGCGCCGACACATCATTCGCAGTGCAAGCAACAAAACTACTACAGCTCGAAAAATTAAACAAGAATTAAACATCAGTGCATCTCTACGAACTGTACAAAGGGTGCTGAAAGAGTCTGAACATCTTCAAAGAAAACGCATACGACGTAAACCAGCCCTCACAACCAAGCATAAAAGTATGCGACTTGATTTTGCCAAAGAGCACATGTCATGGACAACCCAGTGGCATCAAGTTGTTTTCAGTGATGAAAAAAAATTTAATTTGGATGGACCTGATGGACTTTCATGTTACTTTCATGATATCAGAAAGGATGAACTAATTTTATCCAGAAGGCAACAAGGTGGTGGATCTCTCGTGGTCTGGGGGTGCATTGGTTGGAAGCGACAATGCCCCCTAGTCTTTATCAACGGTCGAATGGATTCTAAAAAGTATCAAGACATGTTAGAAACCAACTTCTTATCGTTTGGGCCGCTGATGGGAGGAAAAAAGTGGATCTTTCAACAAGATAATGCGCCGATTCACTCATCCACTGCAACAATAAAGTGGTTGGAAGAGAAGAAAATCACCGTTTTGCCTTGGCCAGCACTTTCGCCAGATCTAAACCCAATGGAGAACATGTGGTCGCCAATTCTCATCAATATCTCAGCTGAAAGCACATATTGTCGATTGCTGGGAGGAAATGTCATTAAAAGATAGTCAAAACTTGATTAACTCGATGCCTAAACGCATTTTCGAAGTAATAAAGAACGGTGGAAGTTACACCTCATACTAAATAATGTTTTTAAGCTTACGTTATTTTGTTTTACCACTTTCATATGTGACTTCAAAGTTTTGTCGCCATGTTTATCTCCAAATGTGAGAACTTGATTAAATACTAAAGTAATTTCGTTAATTTCTCTTTATATTCTATTTGAAATGTTCTTTTTAATATAAAAAATCTGATTCGAAAAATAAAACATGTTAACAAAATGTGCCAGTGTAAGTTCTGGGTGTCACCTAGTCTATGTTCAGTCACAAGTTCTCACAGTCTATATATCTATCATGGGCACACATCGACATTCTCGGTGGCATTTCAGACTTCAGCCGGGTTTACAACTCCATGTGGTTGTTGAAGACTTCCTTTCTTCCACTTCCCATATGCTCAGCTGCCTTCATGCTAGTCGTCTTCCATGCTCCGCTGCTCCCCTCTGCTCCTTTTTCCCATCATGCCCACTTTTCCAACAAGAAGATACGATTCAATTACGACGCTCCAAATGACGTCTTCGATCCCTTCTCATGCAGAGACTACCAGTTTCCCTAGAGATCGCTCATGCAGAGGTTAATTAAATAAACACTTTTAATAGAGTAAATACTAAAAATTTTTTTTAAAAGAAACAATAAGTGAATGGCAATATGAATAATTTAATAATATAGTACAATATTCTTACAAAATATCTTTATAGAAGTGGCATGTAACAATATGCTTTCAAGGATTCTCTCGTATAAATACCTGGAGAATCGATAAGGTAGATGTAAAGATTAAGGAACTTAACGGCGGGCCATAATTTAGTGTCCAAAGAAAAGTAAAATGCTACTCCTTACCCCATCAAAATTTAATTTTGCTACATATCTGCGTCTATCAACATGCGACAAACTTTTAAAATATGTGCTGGTCATTTTAAAAGTACGGCTTATCTGGAGATGTGTAAAAGTGTACGTGGTCGTAGCCTCCGTGTAAACATATGTGGCGGCTACGGCGTGGTTAATAGTTGCGGCAGGCAAAACCGGAAATTGCCATTCGCCCCTCGATTGCAGCGCCATGAAAACAACCGGTGGTTTGTTTACCGGCATTAAGTGGTCTATATTAGGGTTGTGATGTATTTGAAATACTTAGTATTTGAAAGTATTTGAGGGTATTTGATTGTATTTAGTATTTTGTATTTCAAATATAATTTTTTTACAGTATTTGGTACAGTATTTCCAAATACATTTTCAAAGTATCTTGTATTTCAAATACTTTTTTTCAATTTTAAATGACTATTCCTCCCCTCAAATTGTTGTTAGACCAGTCGATTTTCCCAATCAGCAGTCCTGTCAATCAGAACTGTTGCGTTTTTGTGGGGGATTCGATGGGATGGTACAGGACTAGAC
>JAHWFO010090671.1:73958-89188 GCA_023313115.1 Rhysida immarginata | reverse complement strand
CATCTGTTCTTGCTTTTAGATCATTTTATACGAAATATCCAAAAGTTTATTGAAGTATTTTCTATTGAACATCTTTTTAGAGAAATCTATTTTTAAAAGAAAAAAATAATCATAATTAATATTAATAATAATAATAATAATAATAATAATAATAATAATATGTATTTTTTCATTTATTCATTTACTATTAATTTATTAATTATTTTATTTCATTTTATTATTTCCCCCACTATTTAATTTTATTTCCTATCCTATATATTTTAGATTTTTTGCACTTACTCCCCCTTTCCCTATCTTGTTTAGACCACGCTGACTATAGCTTTATTGAAGTTTTTCCACTTTCTCATTCCTTCACTTCTTGCGTTTTTTCTCCCACATTTTCGTATGGCCAAGAACAGATATATCCTACACTGATATGAGAAGTGGGGTCACCTCCCCCTTCATCTGTTCATGATTCACGCTTCATCATTTGTCTCTGCTTTGCTTTTATTCATTTCATATTCGTTTATTTATTTATTTACTTATTTATTTATTTGTAAGATTTATTTGTAGGATCACTCAATCATCATTTGTTATGTATTTCCGCTTGGTAATCCTACCCCCATCTTTCTTGTCCCACTCTAATCCACCTGCCTCTTGCCTGTAGGTGGTAGTCAACATCCTATCACCCAGCTAGCAGTGAAAGGCGATCCCCGGTTTCACTTGCCAAGAACAGACTCCCCCCCCCCCCCCTTTCATCTGTTCTTGACTTGCAAAGTCTGCAATTACTAGCATTCCAATGCCATCATTTCTAATCTACCGAATTTTGTTTTATCCCTTATATTTTTACCGAATTTCAGTACTTTCCACGTATTTTGGTTTATTGTACTTTATACTCCGGATCTACTCATCACTGGAACTACTCTGGTGCACCCCCTTCGCATCATTGTTGGACCCCCCCCCCCCCTAACTAATATGCGTGGGAGGGTGGACCCCCTCTTTGACAAATAAGCTGGCAGTCACTAGTATTTCTGTACAAACTGGTGATAGTTCTGACTAAAACATGTCTGGACATTAAAGTTTATTCTGTTGCATGTAGACCTCTAGTTTTTCAAATTATTAGTCTATTTTTAGATCAAATTATGAAGTTTTAACGTTATTTTCCTTATAGGCTTATAACTTTCATGAGGATTTAAAATTTTAGTCTTTTTATACAAAATATTAGAAAATGCCTGTAAAATTTTGAATCGATCAGAAAACTATACAAATATTATCAAAATAATTTTTTTTAAATAAAATTGGTACAGACTTTACAACACAACAAAGGGAGTACAGAGTATCCGACTAGTTTCACCATTTATTCCCGGCTTTATCAAGGATACACACAAGAGGACATATGCATTTATATACAGAAAATATGGTACAGAATGAGAACATGATTGGATGAAGAAATAACAAATAGTAAATAAATTATACAGTGGTGACATTTGGATAGGAGAATGGTTGGGTAAGGAACCAATAACAATTAAATTATAAGGAAACCTTGAGAGGAAAATTGACTGAAATATAAAGGAAAAAGTGACGTCATAACGCAAACAAAATTGAAAACGCGGACCTAGTAGAAGACTCGTCCAGAGTTAACGTAAACTAAAGTATCAATAAGAAATGGAAAAGAAAGTAAATATACAAATTTTAAAATTACAAGATATCAGATAAAGAATTTAAAACAGAATAAATATCATAAACGGTTTGGCAATTGAGGTGATCTGGAGAGGAGATCTTAGCTTTATAGATCTCAATAGCTTCGAGAGTGGTGGTCTTGAATGGGTCGTTGCATAGATGGAGAATGGTCATAATTTCACTTTGCTCTTTTGGGGCATGTCCCGTGCGGGCAAGGTGGATCGTGTAATCTGAATATCTTGTTTCTTGTAAGAGTCCATGTGTTCTTTGAATTGCTTATTGAAATTGCGGGTAGACAGGCGTATATGGTATTTATCGCAAAATCCACAGTTTAATCTATAAACTCCGGAACGGGAGAAATTGTTGGTGTCAGTTTGGATGGGGGGATTAAGAGTGAAAGCATGGGGTCGATGATGTCAAAAGTTACAATAAAAGTCTACGTTTTCATTCGTGCAACGCCACCTGGTGCTGTTTCTTACTTATGAGAGTCACTGACGTCAGCAGTCGCCATGACAGTCTGTTTGTGCTCAGATATATATGCTCCTCCATGATGTACAGTAGTGAGCAACGATTGTAAAAGTGTATTCTGTACAATTATTAAACCTTATTGAAATCAAGTTTATATTCGACTGGGCTTTATTCATTGGTAAACCATATCACACACAAATATTATCGAATATTACAATATGGTAGCAGTCCGTGGTTGAGTTTCAATAAGGAAAGGAAAATCGTCGGTGAAGAAAGACGCCATTGGCGGAAGACTGTTGTCGGTGAAGCAAAACGACGAGCAAGTTGCCATAAGCGGTGAAGTAAAACGACGAGCAACGTAAAACATGGAGAGCCAGCCAAGTTTGAAACTAAATGAAAGTAACTGGTTACTGTGGAAATTTGCAGTGAAAATCATTAACTTCGAAGAGTTTATTTAAGATCGTTATCGGAGAGGAAACATGCCCGACCTCGCCTCCTGCAGAACAAAAGAAATGGCGGCTTAACGACGCAAAGGCGCAGGAGATTTTAATTAATAGAATAGAGGAGATACAACTTACATATATAATAAACTGCAGTTCTGCCGCAGAAATTTGGAAGAAATTGGAATCAGTGCATGAGAAAAAATCCTTCGTATTGTGACGATGCGGGGTATGCGTGTTTCATGGTGCCCTATTAACCCTAAATTGGGTGGTGTCATTTGCCAAACCCAGTGTGCCCAAAGCACAGCCATGTTCGAACAACGCAACGCATGTCATTTACTTTATTCCTAAAGATAACGCAAAAACAAAACTCTAGCAGATCGTATAGTGATATTAACGTAACTAAATCTTAATAAAGATACTACTTCTCGTAGCCCCAAAATTACCCGACAAGAACCCTTAATTTATTATTTCATAACCTAAATTCCCCTTTTATACAACTTAATTAACTGTAAGCCTGGAAGATTGAGATAAAAATCAAAAGAACAAGTTTTATTAACAAATCAATTAACTTAAAGGAAATTACATTACTTCCATAATGCATAAGTAAGATGATAATAAGAAAAAAAGGAATTTTAAATGGCCTAATGAATCAAAAGATATTCAGCAAAACTACATTCGGTTTGTTACACGCCAATAAATCAGTGTATATTATTACAAATTTACGTTTAAGTCCCTACCCCTATGAATTGATACCCAGTTATGCATAACGTTACCCTATAAAGCTTGAACTTAAACTTTTCCTCTTCACACCCATCTATCAGGATCCTTAATTAAATCGTCACTCAACTGTCACCATTAAGAAGTTCTGTCTACGCTTTGCTTGGCGGCTGATACACCACCGTCTCCGCAGGGCTTCGATGTTCGCCACCGCCGTTCGTCTGTTCCACGTTGCTTAGCCGCCTGGCCTCCCGACTCGCTACGCCGCTAGATCCCCACGACGTGCCCACGAATCTCCGTACCAGCGTGGCCTTCCTTCGGTTCACTTCCTACTGGCGGACGGCCGGTGGATTCCATGTCCTACCCTGGGAATCGCTGCTGCCATCTCCGCCGTCACTTGTCGTTGAACAGGCTTCCTTTTTCGTTGCGTGCTTGTCTCCCGCACCGTTGTCACCGAAGAACGTCCGTCTAGCATCGTCCCTGTCCGGCTCCCACACCTAGGCAAGCCGAGACGCGGCTGCCCGACGCGGAGCCGAACCTTGCCACGCACTTCTTTCTACACGATCACTTTTGCACAAAAAAATCGGTTACATGACTCACAACCTGTTGTCACCAGATCTCTACGTCGAGTATCCTTTTCTTTTCAATTTCTCTGATCACGAATTTTTTCTCCACAAAAGTTCCGCAGAGAATGCAATAATAATCATAATAACTAGCCAATCAGTGTTTTGTGCACTCGCTCCCGCGCCCGCTTCCTTATCTCCATGACTCATCCCCCCCTCCTTTTCTTATCAATAAAACTTTTCCCGCCAAAAAGAACAAAGGGCCAGGAACGAGGCCTAAAGCACCGAGTGTCGGAAATCAATTTCTACTAAAATAGGCCTTACCGAATACTAACTTGACAATTATATAGTCTAAATCAAATAATATAAAATACTTTCAGTTGAGAATTGCATAAATACGGTCAACCTTCCACACCTTCAGTTTTAATAACTAATAAAAATAAACACATGTTTGGATAACTTATTCAAACATGTAGTGACATATTACAATATGTCACAGTATCATTACATTTACTACAAACGCAATTTTTTAATTTTAAATATGATGGAGGAACAATCCAAGAATTCGTGGCACGGGTAACAAACCTTCATGTGCAACTTGAAAGACAAGGCCAGAAAGTGCCGGAGAGGATGGTGGTCACGAAGATATTGATGGCATTGCCGGAAAATTACAAACACTTTATAAGTGCATGGGAATCCGTATCCGAAAGCGAACAGAACCTGGATAACCTCATAGCACGACTGCTCATTGAGGAAGAACGGATGCGAAACACGGAACAGACAATTGCCCTGGTATCAAAAGGTAAGAGAATTACCTGTCACTTATGCGGCAAAGAAAGACACTTTAGAAAAAACTGTTTCAAAAATAAACAGTGTCACTTCTGTAAAAAAATCGGGCATTTGGCTGCAGACTGTTTCCACAGGAAAAATAAAGAAAAGAAAAAGCCTGCCAACACAATGACAGCCTTAATGGTTGATGGTGACATGAATCCCGACTGCTGCTGGTATATGGACAGTGGAGTCACACAACATATGTGTAATCGAATGGACTGGTTCAATCACTACAAGGACATTGAGCACAACATAAGATTAGGAGATGGCAAGGACATAAGAGCACTTGGTGTTGGTAATATCTGCTTCTTCTTCTTCTTCTTCTTCTTACACAGCCTTCATCCCTCTTTAGTAACGGGGACTAGCTGATTTGTATAGAGAGGTTAGGCAGTCAGTAAGATGTCGCTAACAAACAGTCAAACGCTAATTAAAGGGCCAATTATTCTTCCAAATAATCCAGTTCCTTTTAGATAGCAAATAAGAAGTCGCACAATAACTTTTTTGAGACTATTTTTCATAAACGTTGAAAGAAGAATATTTCCCAATGACGCTTCAACACCGTGTCTTCCAAGGCTACCCACAAATAGATCTCTTTTCTCCCGATAGATGGGGCAATCAAGAATAACGTGCTTCACAGTCTCTTCCTCACCGCACCGACACTTATTTGTTTGAACTATATTTATTTTGTGAAGAAAGCTATATAAAGGCACGTGGCCACTTCTTAATCTAAAAAGTATCGTTCTTTGAATTGAAGACAACCAGCTAGGGGCAAGCAGCTTTGCGCTAACAATGTTAGGGAATAATGCCTTATAGTGAGCACCTCTGGTTTCCGTGGCCCAGCTCTCATTCCATAGCTTTAAGGCACATTTCCGTGTAAGTTTTGCAAGAACTTTGGAGTCAATACAGGTAGACATAAAAGGTTTTTTCCCCACCCTACCCCAGTAAGCTAATTTATCTGCCATTTCATTCCCTCTAATTCCCCTGTGACCAGGAACCCATATAAACTGGACACAGTAACCACTCGAGTAAAGATAATAAATGAGCTCTATAACGTAACCCAGCATTTCTCTAAAGAACCACCTGTCATTAAACAAGGCGTTGCAAATAGAAGCAATCCCACTCTTAGAGTCCGACAGTATCAAATATTTACCAGCAGGGGACGACGAAATCAATACTAAAGACTTATAAATGGCTATAAGCTCCAGCTGATAGGAACTGACAGCCGGGGAAACCTTCATTGAGATTATACTCTGGTTCCTAGCATAAACTCCAATACCTCCACAATCACTAGAAGGAGATAACGAAGCATCCGAATAGATTTTCTGGAAGTCCGAAAAATACTCCCTTAAATAGTCGTTAAATTGAGCATTACTAATTTCATTTACCGGAGATGAAATAAGCCAGTCTGGGGGGACATTAATAGCATCAATAATATCATTAGTCCATTTATGTTTGATTATTTTGAATTCACCTATCCTTAGACGGTCGCAACCAAATTTCCTCAGTAAATGAGAAGCGAGGTTACGTAGACGTGTCGACTTTAACGTAGACAAACAACAATCTACGAAGGAATCCCCTTCTGCTGTTCTACAGGAAGATTGACAGAGCGAGAACAATTGGTTAATTACACTTATTTCCCATCTAAGAGAGGGTGGTAGAAGACCTGCCTCAATATAAAGTAAAGGGCACGGAGACGATCTGGTGGCACGAAGGCACCCTCTTAGTAATTTCCTTTCCTCAATCTCTAATGGGGACACACTAGAACATGAGGCAATCAAAAGGAATAACGCTGAAAGGTCTATTGCTTTAATGATTGAACTGGTTAGGATAACAACTTCACCCCAGGGGGGACCCCACTTCGCTTTTTTAACCAAATTGAGGCGAGCAAAACCTTTCATAATATTACCCCTCAGTGCTGCAACGTGCTTCTTCCAATTCAACCTGTTATCTATAGTAACCCCAAGAAATTTATGTACATTCCTATAAGGAAGTCTGGTTCCCTGTAGAAAAACGTTGAGCAAGGGGGGACGCCCACCTTTAACTATGCTCATTACTACTGATTTATCCGGGGAGAAAGAGATGCAATTATTTTTGCCCCATATCTCAAGGTGATCGCATACCTCTTGCAGAGTTTCCCGAACTTCTGGCACTGATTTGCTTGCAAACCAAAAAGCAATGTCATCAGCAAAGATGCTTCTACCTATGTTCAGCGGAAGTGACGAAAAAATGTCTCTTGTAAAAATGTTAAAAAGAGTAGGACTTAAAATCGACCCCTGGGGAAGGCCTTTTCTCATGACTGTCCAAGAGGAACCACCCGGGTACCGTATCCCAACTTGTCTATTCTTAAGAAAAGCATTTATCCAAGTTCCCAGTCTCTTTGGAACTCGTATATCATTTAATTTATTCGAGAGTATTTCATGAGATACTGAATCAAAGGCCTTATTTATGTCCAAAAAAACAATTCCGATACATTCGTTTTTCTCTTTTGCAAGAAGAATATCGTCCACTAAACGAATGACCGAAAAAATGTGATTTCGTCCCTTCCGAAAACCTAGACAAAACTCCGAAAGTAACTGATTAGATTCCAGGTAATGTTGTAATCTGTTATTCACTAAACGTTCCATAACTTTGATCATACATGATGTCAAAGCTATTGGTCTGTAACTAGATGACAACGAGGGTGACTTATTTGGCTTAAGAACCGGATGAATCAGAGATCTTTTCCATTTACCTGGTATAATTCCTGTCTCCCAGGAAGAGTTGAAGGCAGCCAACAAACAATTAAGCTGGTGCAAACTAAGTTTCCCAATAGTGGGATTTACAAGTCCATCAGGACCCGGCGCAGTTCGCTTTTTCCTGATAGCTGCTAATAAAGCAGGGATAGTAAAGGGTAATTCCCATTGACTGATGGCAGATGACGACTCAAAGTCTGCCAGAAAATGTTTTGGCCATGTCTGAATTTTCGGAAAGGAGGAGTCCACAACGTAACGTAGAATAGCTTCAGCGGAGGCTTTAGGATCCATAAAAGAGCCTTTACCATCATCAATCAACGGAACTGAAGAAGGGAGGCGTTTTTGAAAAATTTTCAAGATCTTCCAAATATTTCCCGGCTCATTTCTCTGTATGAGCGCTTTCCAGAAGTTCCTTCTATGCTTCTTTAGTGTCTTTTTACATATAGCCTTCATCCTTTTTGATTTTACCCAGCACTCCAGACATCTGCATTTCTTAAAAATCCTTTTTGCTTTATTTCTCTGCTCTATCGCTTCTTCGCACTCCTGACACCACCAAACTGGCCTTGGGGGCAAAGATTTCTTCTCTGAAGATTGCTGATGTAACTTAGCCTGATAAGCTATAAGGAGATCCATTATATCACGGTTCCGCGATGGCCCAAAAAGTGGGTCCTCAGGGTCCTCAGGGGGGACAACTTTCGATTTCGAAAAACAAGCATTTCCATCTCCAAGAGTGGATTTAACCAAAGGATTATGATGGCCCCCAACAGAGATCAGCAAACGAATCGGAAGATGATCACTTCCATAGTCCCCTGGAGTAGTTTCTAAATAAGTTAGAAAGGGACAAACCGATGACACCAGAACTAAATCTAAATTCGAAGAAGACCAGTCCAGCCTGGGCGGCGAATAAGTATGCTCTGAAGTAAACAAAATATTGAAATTATACTTCAGTTGCAGTTCTTCCAAATAGCGACCATTTAAATTATAGTTTAAACACCCCCAAGCAGGACTTTTAGCATTGAAGTCTCCGATTATAATGTAGGGTGGGGAAAACGAACTAACAAGACTCTCCCACTTATCTTTTGTTAAATACCCTGGAATGTAAATACAGTAAATGTGTAACCAGACTTCCTGAAAAAAAGTGACTAATTCAATAATTGCGACACCATCTTTATGACCCAAATAGTTTATAAAATGAGGAATACCCGATTTTACTACCACTAAGTTACCGCCACCATGACTTTCTCTATTATTTACATAAACTCTTGATTTAGGAAAATTAACTGCAGTATTATCATTTAAGAAAGTTTCACACAAAGACATAATATTTGATTTCTTTTGTAAAAGAACAGCATCCTCCCAATTTGCCATCAAACCCCTAACGTTCCAATGAAGGATACTAAGATTATTTTTATTAAGTTGTGACATTTAGATCGAGGACGGAGGAAAACCTTTCCACCAACTAGTAGTGTCCACCAGCCAGGAAGGCGTATGTGACATACGCGATTTCATTAGCAAGAGGGTATCTTCAATACTCTTTGGCTCGCACTGGTTTTTTGTAACTTCTAAAAGTGACGTTATAAACAACTTTAAACAATGTCCCCCTAACTCTTCAGCTTTTAGAATACCTGAATCAGAGCCTACTATCGAGAGATGGTCAGCCTGTTGGAAAGATTCTTTGTTTTGAGGTAATGTACCTTTTTGTACTATCAATCCGTTACCCGTATCCACTGTTGACACTGGAGCAGCAAAAGAAGGAGACTCTGGCCACTCAGTGTTTGAAGCAAGAAATGCGTCAAAACCTGACGACTGTCTTATCGGGGAATGATAAGAAAAAATTGGAGACAACTCTTCCCTCCCACAAGTAGTACATGCTATTTTTACCGAATTTTCATGGATGTTGTTGACATTAGATTCTTCTAATAAAGGATTACTTGCAAGTTGATATGATTGAGAAGTGCCTTGAGAGTTGCCTAGAGAATTTTGTGCAGCACCAGTCATAGGAGTTTTTACCGAAGTCGCAGAAGCATAGGATTGGTGCATAGGAATCGACGCTCCTAATTCCATATCAGTAAGACGTTTTGCCTCATAATACGAGATGTATAACGAAACCATTTTACTTCTAATCAGAGACTCATATTTAAAACGGTCGCAGCCTTTATAGTAAGAGGAATGATTTCCATTACAGTTTGTGCATATAAATTGGGCAGATGTGCACACAGCTCTTAAATGTTCTGGTGATAGACATTTCGAACATAATTGCTTACTAGTACACCGCTGACTTGAATGTCCTAATTTATGACAAAGAAAACACTGCATGGGCCTAGGAGGAGGTCTTGAAACTGGAAAAGACTCATTTTCAAATTTTATTCTTTCAGGGGGAGTTGGTATATCAAAGTATATCAAAAGTTTATCGAAAAGAGCACCTTCATAAGGAGGGGCAAATTGCCTTATGCCTGTAATTATATTTCCAACATCTGCACTTACTTGCAGCTCTTCTAATGTTACAGTTCTTCGGATACCATATATGAAGCCCACTGATGAAGTCAAGAAGTTAGGTATTTCATAAGACAACTGGAATACACCAATGTTTGTGAATCTCAGGCAAGATTTTGCTTTATTTTTTGACTCAAATTTTACCAGAAACTTTCCAGATCTTAATTTTGTTACTATCGGCGAAAATCCAATCAACGATGATAAAGTGCGACGAAATAAACCAGGAGATATATCATTTGATTGTGTATTAGGAGCTTTATCAGAGTTCGCTTCTACAGAAGCTGAATCTAACACTTCTGTACGGGCCACGGAAACCAGGAGCCAAGGTCGAGCAGCTTGCTCAATCTTTCTCTCAAGAATTTGCCTCACTTGGGATAAATTTGATTTTGCATTACTTGAAATATTTGACATAGTAGGGGCGGATTCATTAACAGAAGGACTGCTCCCGGTAAGGTCAAGATCCATTTGTATACTATTCAGAGCTAATGTTGATGATGACGACGACAGCAGAGGTTCAGAAAGTTTGTTCTTCGATTTTTCTTTTTTATCTTTTTCTTTTTTATCTGTGGGAAATTTTTTCCCCAATCTTTTCTTTATATTCTTTTTAATTTTGGCCGAAATAGATGGCTGCTCCAGAATATATTTAATAAGAGAGGAGTCAGGAAGACTTTCAAACTCGTCCTCAACCGAGTTTTGATAAAGAGCCGAATTTTTTACTCTTTTGTCTGGTAAAGAATAATCATCAACAAGTTTGCTTTTCCCTCCCGTTCTCCCTTCCGAGGAGGACCGAGGGCCGCGCGTGGGGGGAGGGTCCCCCATCGCGGGCGTCAACAAGACTATCTATAGCCTATATAAAGAAATTCAGTCTCTATAACGTCAAGTAAGTATACTTAAAAACTTTATGCTAATCTGAATATTCTAATAATCCTTAACAATACTACTTAAATAGCGCTAAAGCACAATACTCTAAGAGTTTAAGGATATAATAGCTTGTAGCAATTAAAAAGCTAAGATCCCGACGACAGCTGCTGCGGAGCTCAGCTCGCATCCAACCTTACGTCCACTCTCCCAAGTCTTTTTTCCAACAGATAATTACACCCCACCAACTCCTTTATCTTCTTCGGCAAAAAGCCAAACGCTATCTTCTAATATCTGCTTAAGAGCATTCAATGGGTGTAGTTGGATGACTGTTGAACTAAAACAGGTGTTGATGTACCAGAGTTAAAATATAATTTGTTTTCTGCCATTAGTGCGATGGACAAAGGACTTAAATTTATCAGTGATAACCAGGAATGCAAGTTTGTGAAGAACAACGGCAGTATAGTTGTAGCTAAGCGTGAAGGGCGTCTCATGCGGATGTGTCTGAAATTCGTTCAGAGCCGTGGTCTTGCAGCTAAATCCGTAGTAGTTAGTGAAGAAGTAAACTCCAACTGTGAAAATAGTACATGCGAACTGTTCAAATATCACAGAATACTTGCGCATCAGAATTTTGCTCAAATCAAGAAAATCATGAAGGACTGTTTCGATATACAAGCTCCTTGTAATAGTAAAGACCATTTTTGTGAGGCGTGTATCAAGGGCAAGCATTCCAAGAGACCTTTTTATCCAAGTGAAAACACAACGGATAGGGTTGGCCAGGTCATCCACAGTGATCTGTGTGGTCCATTTGAAGCCAAGTCACTTGGTGGCTCACAGTATTTCCTGTTATTTCAGGATGATTATTCACACTACAGAACTGTATATTTTCTCAAGCAGAAGTCTGAGGTTACAAGTAAGATGAAACATTTCCTTGCTAAAAGTCGCAATCAAGGTATCAATGTTAAAGTATTACGTACAGACGGAGGGGGTGAGTTTATAAATGCTGAGGTGAAAAATCTGTTGGATGAGTATGGAATTATCCATCAAAAAACGGTTGCATATGCTCCCCAGCAAAATGGGAGAGCAGAAAGAGAAATGCGCACAATTGTAGAGGCAGGTAGAACAATGTTGCAAGAAAGAAACCTTGATAAGAGTCTATGGGCTGAAGCAGTGGACATGGCAGTTGATGTGATCAACAGGACAGGTACAAGTACAGTTAAAAGCCCAGAAGAATTATGGTGTGGAAAGAAGCCTCATCTGACATATTTGAAGGGAATATTTGGAATGGATGTTTGGTGTCAAGTACCAAAACAGAAGAAGAAAATTAGACCCTAAAAGTCAAAAAGGTAAGTTTATAGGATACAGTGAGACAAAAAAGGGCTACAAAGTTTACTATCCTGAGACCAAGACTATATGTATGGAAAGAGAAGTCGTCTTTGACTATAGAGAGAAACATATACTGAAGGTACCTGAAAAGAAAAATATAAAATCTTATACTATACTGCAGGAGAGTCAGGAAGAAGAGGATGAATCTAACATGCAGAAGAAGATACAAGAAAATCAGGAGGAACTCGAAACCAAGGAGTATGCCAATTATACACCAAACACACAAAGTCTGAATGGAAATGAAACTGATGAAGTTAATTTGGAAGAGGAAAATGCACCAGACTTGCTGACAGAAATTAGAGAAGAAAGACCAAAAAGAAATGTGAAGTTACCGACAAAATACAAAGACTATGAAGTAGATCTATGCTTTCTAACAATGGATATTGATGAACCAACGACTCTTCAAGAGGCGATGGCATTTGATCATAAAAGCTGCTGGAAGGAAGCTATGCAAAAAGAGATGACTGCATTAGAAGAGAACAAGACATAGGATATTATAGATAAGGCAGATAACATACAGTGCATTGATAGCAAATGGGTGTATAAAATTAAGCAGGATGACAGTGGCAAAATTAAACAGTTCAAAGCAAAACTGGTTGTTAGAGGCTTTCTTCAGAAGGGAACAGATCTTGAAGACATTTACTCTCCAGTTATTAGGCTATCCACCATTAGAACATTAATTGCAGTCAGTACAGAAAAGAACTGGCCCGTATATCAAATGGATGTTTGTAGTGCTTTTTTACATGGAGAAATAAAAGAAGATGTTCATATACTGTTACCTGAGAATTTTAATCTTCCAGAAAATAAAACCTGTAAATGTAAGAAAGCACTGTATGGTTTGAAAAGTGCACCTAAATATTGGTATGAGAAATTCCATTGCTTTATGTCAGAACAAGGTTTTATTAAGACTGAGAGTGATCATTGTCTTTATTTTTATAATAATAGTAACTGTCAAGTGTTTATTTTAATTTATGTTGATGATCTGTTATTGACAGGGTCAGATTCAGGGATGATTGATGGTTTTAAAAAGAAATTAAGGGAAACCTTTAAAATGAAAGATTTGGGTCTTGCTAGCAACTACCTAGGCATTCAAATTAAGCAAGATTTGAATACAGGTAAAACATCACTGAGTCAAACCCAATATTTAAAATGTGTATTGCAAAGATTTAACATGTCAGATTGCCATGAAGTGTCCACACCTATGGATCCTAATTTTAACTGTGAATCATTGAGAAACACTGTTCAGAAAATGAAGATATTGAACATAGATGTAGACAGGTTATTGGATGTATTATGTATGCTATGTTAGGCACAAGACCAGACTTGTGTGTCAGTATTACTTTGTTGTCACGCTTTCAAAACTGTGCTAACAATGATTTATGGATATGCCTTTGTGACATATGAATATGCCTCTACGGATATAAACCCGTTTATATCCGTGTGAATATATTACTTCATGTAAATTTGGCTCAAAATTAAAGGGAAACGGGTAGAATGTTAAGAGAAATACAAAATTAAAAGGGGGAATAACGATCAATCAGGCTGAGGGTTTGAATGAAGGCAGTAAGAGCGATAGAAAGAGTAAAATGACTATTTTTATTGATTAAGAACATTTATCCTTTTTTTTTGTTTTATTTAGTATTAAGTGTTCAAATTCATATATTGGCAATTCGCTGTAGGTTTAAAAAAAAAAGGGTTAAGAACACCAGGAAATAAGGGAAGGAAATTTTTCTTTGGGGGGGGAGGAGAGAGAATCGCGATAGGAAGGGAAGGGAAAATAGAACAAAAGGCGTAGATGAAATTCGGAGTAAACGAAAAGTTCAAGGTTGGAGTTCCTTGGCATAAAGAAAAGAAAGGTTCTGAGAAAGAAAGAGAAATAAGGAAGGAAAAGAGAATAAAAAAAAAAGAAGCAGTGTGTGTGTGACAGATGAAATGTAGCAGTCGACAGGGGCAGATGAAAGGCAGTAGATGTTACAGTGTGTTGTAGGCAGTCGGCAGAGAGAGACGAAGGAGATAATATAGGGTAGCAACCAAGCAGTCAAGAACATAGCGACGAAAAGAAAGCACCGTCCGAGCATCACTAGGAGAACGGGGCGATCTTCTAGCCAAGGACAGCGGATGACATCGGCATAGCCGGCGACCGAGGGGCAGGCGAGGCGCAACAGGCGGCCAGTACACCGGAGCCATAGCCGAGGGCGACGACCGATGCGAGCGGCGAACGGACAGAGCGCCGGGAGAGAGCTGAACCAACACCGGTAAGCTGGAGCTGTACGTAGCGTGAGCACTATTACTCGGTGGGGCAGGACGGGGCGAGAAGGCGTATCTTGTGGGTTCTAGCAAGACGATTCTCGAGTCCTGAGCCGGTATAGTGGCTATTACGTGGGACGGTTTCGGTGGACCCGGTGTGGCAGCGGCCAAGGATCAGCGAGCAGCACGGTAGAACTAGCTACGTGGACACATAGCGGAAACCTGGTGGTGGTGATGCGACAGCGACGGCGGAGTTCAACGGCGTCGGAGATATACCAACGAAGGAGACGGCGGCAACGAATCGACAC
The DNA here is from genome assembly GCA_023313115.1 of Rhysida immarginata. Classification (NCBI taxonomy): domain Eukaryota; kingdom Metazoa; phylum Arthropoda; class Chilopoda; order Scolopendromorpha; family Scolopendridae; genus Rhysida; species Rhysida immarginata. The sequence goes on along the minus strand of JAHWFO010090671.1, from coordinate 74,483 downwards.
TAAACAGGATCAAGCTGGGAAGATAAGGTAGTGAACAGTATTTTAAATTGGGCCCACACGAGTGAAATAACTTTATTCGGAATTGTTGTTATATTTTTTTTTTTTTGCAACGAACAGTAATGGACGATGATTTGCTAAAAGGGAACTAAAAGATAATATTAAGATTTAGTGATTAAGCCAAACTTGAAATGCCAAGGAACTCTACCTTTTTTTGACGATAAAAAGGGGTTTAGGAAACGGGTACCTTTTGTTTTATGCGACAGCGATTCGCCAATTATTAGTTGATTACCTGTTATTAGAATGAGATCTGAAATCGATTAGGCTTTGCTTTGTATGTTAATTTTTGTTTTTATATTTACCTCCAAATAAGGCGTTATCTTAATTAACCTAATTGCTTTTTTTCTTTCCTTTGATTTTATGTTATTTTACTTTTTTTTTATGAACTTGTTAATAAATAGTTAATGCACAAGATTTAAGTTTAGTCAGCTCATTGCAGTCTAGCAAATTTTCAGCCTGAGAGGGGGG
>JAHWFO010090671.1:16322-52651 GCA_023313115.1 Rhysida immarginata | reverse complement strand
GGCATATTGTCTCATTCCGGGTTTGTCCAAACATGGATTATGTAATCTCATTGGTTCCTACTTAGTGATGGTTTAAGATATTATAGTTATTCCGTTTATGTCCCCAGGGGCCTCATGGATGTATTTTAATATTGATTGGTTAGAATACTTTGATGTTCATCATGTTTGTGACTAAAAAGAATAAAGCTGGAAGTGAGTTTAACTCTCAAACCCAAGTCCTTGTGTTTATTTTTTTTACTGGTCCCGAACCTTTGATCGCACCACGCTCCAGTTGATCTTCTAAGTTTTGTGCCCATGCACGCAACTTAGAGTGTGGGGTCGTCACACCATCTTCTAGATCCAATTGAGTTAAATTTCTTCCTTTTTTTTTATTCATAGTACTCAGGAAGAAAAACTAGAATTAAATTCCTATAACGTGTCCAAAATAATACAATTCCCTAAATTTCTGACATGGCTCCACTATACGATCGATTCCCCTTCCCTTTTAAATTTTGTGTGCTGTAAGACAATAAAAACACACCACATATATATGTCCACTTAGGCATATCTGTAGTATCGGGCCGTGCGCGATAATTTAATATCGTGCACGTCCCGTCACAGTTTAACAAAACACACATATAGTTGTAAATATAATTGATGCCTATAATGAAGCTTTGTGCTTAAACAAACGCTATTATTACAACAATAATCCTTTATTGCACTTATTTAATTTATAATGAACAAAAAATGGAACACCCGAACGAAAAAGAGCTCTTAAGTATGGAAACAAAAGTAATTTACATCACAAACACGAATTGAGTTTGATATTGTGACGGGACGTGCACAATATTAACACTAAATAAATGGAGCCAGATACTGTGGACAGACGTTAGAATAAAAGAGGAAAACACTAATCCATATAACTTATGTGGATTAGTGTTTTCCTCTCGTTTATTCACAATATTAAATTATTGTACACGGCCCGACACTACAGATATGCTAAGGAGACATATCTGTGATTGCTTTATTATTTTATAGTACTGAAAATAAAAGGGAAAGGGTATAGATCGTATAGCGGAGACACTTCAGTAATATCAGGGAATAAGAAGGAGGGAATTGTGGAGTTTTGATTATATTATATTAATCTAAGCCTCGTTATATGAATTGTTACAAAATAAACTAACTCAATTGGATCCAATGGGTGAACAGCTGAGCTCTCTCAACAAACAAAAAAATGGTATAGAATATAACAGAGAATCAATAAGTGTAAAAGGAAAAGACATAGGAATAGCAGTGGAAGAAAATATTTTATTCAATTTTTTTTTATGTATTTCACCCAAGTAAAAGAAAGTAGGCCTAGAGCCAGCTTTTGTTAAAGGATTTAGTAAGCAAAAAGTGTGAACAATGAGTAAAGGGGTGAAGGAGTGGCGTTGCCTAGACAACGAAGGAAGAAAGAGAAAGTTCTAAGAAACAATGAAATCAAGGTCAAGGTGGAGAGGAAATGGGATACAAGAAAGGGAAAAAGAGACACAGATGATCGAGAGAAATCAACGAGGGCAGTTGAAACTGTGTAGTGGGCGGAATTCGTTTATAGCAGAAATGAAACGTAAGTTTTTTCTTCGAAGTGAAAGAAAGAAGTGCATAACAGGGTAGAAGTAGAGAAAGGAGGCCAGGTTGGTGCAGCCGGAGAGATCCGTGATCGACAGACGGAGGCGGCGAGCAAGACGACGGCACAAGCAACTCAGACGGCCGGGGAAGGCCTGTCCCAGCCTACATGACAGCAATCGTGGAAGCAAGAGGTAAGCGGACGTAGTCGGGCGGTTTGGCAACAGGCGCCTGGAATACAGAGGTACACGGCAAGAAACGGGACCGGGATCCCTGAGCCGGGGTACTTAGTTTGTGTTCGACCTGTGCTGTCTCTCTCGGCGTGTACCCCTCTTTAGCCGGGCTAGAGGGTGAGGACGCGTGGAGGCGGCGAGCCAAACAGACCGAACTACGTAGCGCAGCCGAAGCAACGTCGTGGCCGAGGAAGGAGAAAGCACCGCAACCCGACGAAATCATCCAGGTCCCGTAGCAGTTCTAGGAGGATGAGAGCGATCGTAGTCTACAGCGTTCCAACAGAGATCATCGAGTAAACATCAGTGGCAGCAATGACTCAGATAAGGGCAAAAATTAAATACAGGCCTGCGCGAAATTAGTACTGAATAAGGGGGATAATAAGTGTGAAAAGAAAAGAGACTTGGATGGTTTAAGGGTTATGGAGAATGTTCTTTGTTTATTGATTCTATATTAATTAAATTTAGTAACTTGTTCGTTAGTAGTCAAATTGAGAGAGCCAGCTAATGATATGATCTTAGTAAGGGGGATTTAATAGAGAGTAAAAAGGGGGTGAGGCTCTAGTAGGTTAAAGGAAATATAATTCAGTAGTTTGTAAGTGGATAGTAAGAATTTTTGTTATTAAAATTATGAAAGTATGTTAATATAGAGAAAAGGGGAATATTTCTTTGTTGCTTGTAATAGCCTTTTTTTTTTTTTTAATGAATAAATGCATCGATCACAGATCCAGCTAATTTGTTTGTGAAATTTATCCTTGAAGCTAAATATTGATATATGAATATTACACCTTGGATGCAATTGAGTAGAATATTAATATCCAGTATATAAAGAGAAGTAATAAAAATTTGCTATAGGTTTGATCTGCAACCAGGAGCAGAGTAAAGGAGGGAAAGGGGGCAGCTGTAATAGAGGGAGCTGGTGTGTAAGTTGTTTTTTTTTTTTGTTGTTTTTTTTTTTGTTTTTTTTGGGGTTTTTTTGGGAAATAACCAAAAGCAGTAATTTGACAATTTTTTTTTTTGGTTAATTTAACTGGTCTTATAATAATGCAAGGGGAGGGGAGGAGTAACTACCACTATACGATCTAATAAAAAAAAAAAAATATATTGCGGCACAGGTAAGTGATTATTAGAAGGTAATTAGAATTTTAAGAGTAAGGTAGAGATATAAGTCTAATTAAGAAACCAAGGGAATTAGGAGACAGTTTAAGTAATATCAAGGAGGTAAATGCTAAGATTTAAAGTGCGTGGTGGATGGTCTTTAGATAAGTTAGGGTCACTAGAGTAAGGAAGCCAACAAAAAGGAAAATAATAACAACGCCACGTCACAATATAATGATAACCAAAGTTTATTACAGTATTAGTACTTTGTACTGTATCCTTTTGCTGCAATGACCGCAGCACATCGACTTTGCATAGTCTACAAGCTTGGTGCAAAGGTCTTTAGGAATGGCCTTCCAGGCACGCTCAATTTCTTCCATTAATTGATCCAAATTTGAACATTTTGTTTTCCTTATGCTACGATCAATCTCTCCACAAATTTTCAATCGGGTTTAAATCCGGCGATTGAGCTGGCCACTTCATAACTTCAATCTTCTCCTCTTTAAACTACTGCTGCAAAAGTTTGGAGCAGTGTTTGGGATCGTTGTCCTGTTGAAAGCAAAATTTTAAAAGCATGTTCCATTCAGCAAAAGGCTTCATGTAAGTGTCCAGTATGTCACAATACACGAATCTATCCATAATCCCATTGATTTGAACAATAGGGCCAGTTCCTAAACGGGAAGAACAACCCCAAACCATTACTCCTCCTCCACCATGTTTCGTATTTGGTAGCGTGAATCAAAACATTTGCCAGGAGGCCGTCTAACATACATCAGACCATCAGAACTGAATAATTTGAATCGTGATTCATCACTCCAAAGAATCTTCTGCCATTGAAGAGGAGTCCAAGAAATATGATCCTTCGCAACTCAAGTCTTGCTTTTCTATTCTTTGTAGATATAAATGGCTTCTTGACTGTATGTCTTCCATATAAATTAAATTCATTTAAGCGATGTTTTACAGTGCTTGCACTGATGTTAGAGTTCTCAGCTTCATTTATTTCTTTCGTTATTTCAGTTGCAGGTTTCATTGGGTTGGCAACTCTTCTAATTTTTCTATCGGTCCTCTCATCGGTGACACGTTTTCTACCTGACTTTGGGGCAACTACAACAGTTCCTTTATCATTATAACATTGAATTACCTTAGTGACAGTTGATCTGTTCACTTTGAATACATTTGCAATGTCAATTAATTTGTTTCCTTCTTTTGCCATTTTGACCATTCTGTTTTTTACATCATCTGTAAGATATTTTGTTTTAGGCATTTTTTCACATTCACTCATGCCATCCCCCAATTGTGATTTGTAACGGTCCAGTTTATGCAAATTATGCAAATTTGTTTCCATACTTTTGAGCTCTCTTTTTCGTTGGAGTGTTCCATTTTTTGTTCATTATAAATTAAATAGTGCAATAAAAGATTATTGTTGTAATAATAGTGTTTGTTTAAGCACAAAGCTTCATTATAGGCATCAATTATATTTACAACTATGTGTGTGTTTGGTTAAACTAACAACGAATCCATTTCCCCGTTATGTTGCCATACTTTTGAGTGCCATTGTACATCTCCGAAAACAAAACTCAGTCTGCGAATCCCAGACGCTAAAATACCATCGTTGGGAAACAGACATCAATTTTTTTTTTTAGAATCTTCGCGGAAGTAACAAGATCAACTCCCCAACAATCGCGAAGCCGCTGTAGAGCTGAAGCATGGGAGCGCCGATTGCAAACAATAAAAGCCATAAACAAACAAGACAAAGCATATTTAACCCCTTACACAATAAAAACTTAAAATATCTATCACCAAACCAATTCTACTTGTGTAAAGCTCGAGTTAAAAGCACCACTTCCTCTCTCATGCACTCACTCAGTGCACGAAAACAAAAGAGCATCAGTCGATGCTCTGTTTTCGCCAGACCCATGACACCCACTGACATGGAATGTCACAAAACAAAATTCTGTCTGCCCCATAGTGATATTTCATTACCCACTAAAGTCGAACAGCTTCTGTTGCATTCTACTTATATAAATCACAAGAATATAAATAGGAATAGTATTATTATCAGGAATAGTTAAGAGATGAGAGATAAAAAGTAAACAGCAGAATGGAGGGAAGGGCTCAAGCAGAAGAGAAGGAAGGGAAAGGAATGCATGTTACCCTTCCAGAGAACAAGCTGTCCAGCGAGTGCATTGTTGGACAGAGGGACTATGTCCATAAGCAAAGTAGAAACTGATCAAACCCCCTGATTATTCACCCACTAAAGAGTCAAACAGCTTCAATATGATGCCCAATCTGTAACATTCACCCCCCCCCCCCCCCCATAATTTCCAGTCACCCTTGCCTTACCCTTTATTTTTCAAAAAGAAGAGTCTTCTTTGCATTATCCACAAGTTTTTCTCAGTGAACCAAACCAACATCACCTATAATAAATGGAGGGACTTGTAATCCATTTTATTGTTTTATAATAAATGGAGGGATGTACATTTATTCTAGCATCATCCACAGTTTTGTTGGTATTCGTCACATCCTTAAGAAGATAGCAAGAACAGATTCGTCACTCCCCCAGGGAGTGTGCTTCTACTCCCACCGGGATTCCTTGCTAATAAAAAATTTTTTTAAGCAGGTCCGTTGTTTTTTTTTAACTTTCGTTAGATGAATTGCCTTCCTAATTTCATCCACTCAGATTTCTCTCTCAATTTCATTATTCCTGCAACACACCTTTGTCCCTCACGCCTATTATGCAATATATTCCCTTGAGTCCTTTATTTTTATGCGTTTTATAAATGCTCTTTCCATTCTTCTATTCGTCCTCTTCCTGTGTTTAGTTATCTTCCAAAACGTTCTGGCTATTTTATGTTCTTCCAAAATGTGTAGATTTTCATTAATTTTAATAAAATAATTGCCTTCATAGATATATGAGTGTTCATCAAACAGCAATACAAGATGTATGCATCATGACTCAATGTTTTTGAAAAAAATAAATAAATAAACTAAACTATTAGTTTCAGTCTTCTCCTCTATACCTGAATTCCCTATATTGCAGTTTTCTGCATTAAATTTTTTTACTCTATGAATTTAACTGAACAAAAGCAAGAACAAATAAAGTGGGGGGGGGGGGCGATTAAAGTCAGTCAAACCAATTTACACTTTCTTCATTAACTTATCACTGTCAAATATTAATGTTATTATGGACAGAAAATTATTAGATGAAAAAACTAAATTATAAAAAATTTTAACTTTTTTTTATTAAAGAATAATAATTGGATGTTCTATGAGGATTTTTATACAAGCCATACCTCAGATGTTTAAATTATTGATGAAAAATTTTTCATCAATAATTTTTTTATTAATTAAGAAAGCTTGAATTTTTTAATCATAAAAAGATTATAGTCACACGGCTTAATCTATAAATGTGTAAGAATTATGAAATAGACAGAGTCTTGGGAGAATTACCAGCAACTTTCCAATTCTCAACCCATTCGTAAATTAATAAAGTTTGAACAAGAACAGATGAAGGTAGCATGAAAAAAATACACTCAGTAAATTTGTGATTTTCTCAGAAAATTCTGGCAAGTAGAAAACTCCACATTTTGCTGGCAAAAATTTCCATAAATTTTTTATCAATCAAAAATCAATTAATCACTTTTACAGAAATCTAATTAACAGAAATCAGAAATATCAGTATTTAAAAATGAAAATTTATAAACAAATCAAATTAAAGCAATCAAATTTAAAAAATCAGTGACGGTGGACTTTGTCACAACAAAGAAAAAATCTAACAATGGGTTATTTCCCGATTATACTATCAGGTGGGTTCGCTTCTAGTAATTAATAAAACCAAAGATGTTAATAAATGAAGGAAGATTAATCATAGTACAGTTCCAGCAGAAATTTAATGCAGATACTGAATCCCTAATACTACCCTCTTTATCTGTTCTTGATGCTACTTATTTGTGGTTCTTTAAGAATTGTGTCAACAGAAGAAATGAGGAATTTTTTTTTAATGTTTCAAGTGTCGCAATAAAATAGTCGAAATAATTCCAAATTGCATTCTAAATGATGGGAAATTTGAATGTCCTTAGTGGAATTTATATTTTATAAAGAATGTCTTTATAAAAATTGTTCGTAATACAATAAAAACAGTTAAATCGACCTATTACGCACACCCGTTTCAAAAAATTGCTAATAATAAACGTAAGTGGAAAATACAGGGTGCGGCAGCATAACTTCCTTTTTTCAAAACTTAATAAAATCCATTGTATGAATCAAAGTTTTTATTTGTTTTTTGTATTGTAGGCACATACATAAAGTTGTTTTTTTTTTTACTTAGTATTGAAGATCAAATCAGGTAGGTGACGTCCCCCATTCTCCATACACTGAGTAGACCGATTTCTGGCGTTTTTCATGACTCTTGCCAGCATAGCAGGCGTTATGGTTATGTTGGCGATTTCTTCCTGAATGTTGGTCTTCAAATCTTGTAGGGTCCGTGGACGGTTCACATAAACACGGGATTTCAAAAAACCCCATAGAAAAAAATCACAAGGGGCCAAATCAGGAAAGTGGGCTGGCCACTCCAAATCGCCCCTAATTGAGATGAGGTGCTCTGAGAAGTGTTCCCTCAAAACAGCCATCGATGCTCTTGAAGTGTGTGCCATTGCACCGTCTTTTTGGAACCAAGTGGCCCCTAAAGTCCAAGGGCAGACGAATGTTTGCGTGCAGAACGCAGTGTTGATCGCAACATTGAAGTTCTCACTGCCTCAATGTTCTCAGGTCATCTCATGGGCCGAGAGACTCCAGTTCTTCATCTTGTCGCACTTGCAGTTTGTCTGAACATAGTGACCCACGTAACAATTGATTTCTGGTCCGGGACAGGGGCCAACGGGGCTAAATTAAAGCGATTCTGAAAGGCACACTAGGTTGCGATCACAGAACATCCGCTCGAAAAGTAGGCCTCAATGGCAAATGCACGCTCCTCGCTCTTCCAACGCATGATGGCGACTGAACTGTGTCGGGATAAAACTTTATAGTCCCGCCTCTAGAACGAGACCACTAGCGCTCCGCTACTACATCTACCAACTGAATGGCGCGAATTTTAAAAAAGGAAGTTATGCTGCCGCACCCTGTATTTAATTATTTAATTCATGGCACTGCCCCTTTCTTCTCCCCTTTCTCAAACTCCTAAAATCTTGACTCCTCCAACTTGTCTGAATTTCTTGGTATGTTACTCACCTTCCCACCCAATTTATCCCTTCACTCTACCCTTCACTCCCCTCTCCTTCATCCTTCCTGCCGCCTTGAAAGAAACTAATCTCGTTATAAAACAATTAAAACCTTCCATTGCCCCAGATTCTCTAGGCATGCGCGCAGATATTATAAAATCTGCCCCTTCCTGTTTCACTTTTCCTCTAACGTACTTTTTTAATATTTCAATTGCATCTGGTACATTTCCTAAGTGTCTACATCATGCTAAAATAATCCCTGTCTACAAGAAGGGTGACTCCAAGGACCCCACAATTGCCGCCCCATTTCAATTCTTCATATCTTCTCCAAAACATTTTAAAAATTGTTTTTTACTCGCGTGTCACAGTTTATATTTTATAACTTAATCTCACTCCATCATATTTTTTTTTGTTAACTTAAACATGACAAATTTTTTTACTGTTACGCCTGTTGCACTAATAAATACAAACAAGAACCCCCCTCTTCATCTGTTCTTGATAGAAAATAATCAAAATTGCATTTCGAGTGATTCAAATTTACATTTTTCAGAAGTTGACTTTTCATTTTATGAAATAATGTCTTTCATTATTTCCACACACTTGCTCAAATTATACGATGCAATCTATATAAATGGCCATCTCATAATACCAAAGTCGTGAATTCCCTAATTGCAGCATTAGTCGAAACAAATCATGGACATCTGTGGCCATCCCTTCGAGCATAAAAATAGACTGTAAAAGGGGCTACCCCTCCCTGCCGCCCCCGCCCCCTCGAGTTTCGAATATTACGAAACTTGTTAACGCCAATAACTACTTCTGACGTCAAACTCGTTGTAGCCATTAAGATGAAGCGTTTTAAAACTTAAGACTAATTTTCTTCTTTAACACTAGATCATCTCACTTTCTCTTTCAGGTCATTTTTGGGAAGCTTCGGGAAATCGCCAAGCTATTCAGACTCCAAGAATGGCACCCGACATTTCAATGTTGTGTCATATTCCCTTTCATCCATCCCTGATAATTCTTACTAGTTGTTACCCGCGGCTTCGCCCGCCCGCGCCATCTGTTGAGGAATTACAAAGCAAAAGCAGATAATTTTAAATGAAAACCCCAGAAAGTGGGGAAAGAAGGGGAGGTCGTAGGGGGCTGATTTTTGGCGATAGAGCAGGTTCTTTATTGATAAGCCTGCCCTGAAAATTTCAAGTCGCTAGCTCAAACCGTCTAGGAGGAGACAGAATTACAGATAAATAAATAAATAAATACACGCAAGAGTTTTAGCATATAGATATGCATTTTATAAAAAAAAACTATGATAGCTAATTGGCTTATGTTCTGTATATTTTGTAAACTAATTACACATTTCCATACAGGTTAAAAAAAATTTACAAAGAGAAAAAAAAAATTATCGAAGGTGGGATTTGAACCTGTACCTGCAAAACAGAAGGCGTGTGCTTTACCACTAGACCACCTGAACACGATAAAAATCTCTGCTACAATTAGGATATTTATAAAGTGTAGTCAATTATAACAGACTTAATGAATTTTTTTCTCGGAGAAGTTTGAGAAGTGCGTCGAATGGCTTTGCATGTATGTTTAATTTGGTGAAAGCTACACGTGCAATTTTTTTTATCAAAATCGGTGAGTCAGAGTACTCAGGTTCTCCTTGTTAGATTAATTACTGGGAAATATTTTATATTTTATGTTTTACTGCCAACTGACCAATCTCATTCTCGCCTGTGATTGGTTGTCTTATAATCAAAACGGAGAAACTCAAAATGGCGGTTGCAGATGGGATCGGGTGAAACCATGGATGAAGAAAAAATGTAACGTTCGATGTGTGATCTCTGGAAACTTAAATCGTCGGCTGGTCTCGATCATACACATACATTTTTTATGAGCGGTCTGGCATAGTAAATCATTTCATGGGTCTTCTGACACACTCAGAGAATTAATACTCCTGCTTAAATAGGAAGCTCTTGACGCTTTCGTGAAGGTTGCTTCTCGAAACGATTTCTAGTGGATTATATTTTTTACGTTTGTCTATACATTGTGCTGTAGTACAAGTAATTTTATTAAAATATAGAATAATGAGTTTTATTGCACGCCGTTTTTTTTACTTGATGGATGGATGGATGGATTTTCAGCCTGCATCTCCCCTTTTATCCAAGAGACTAGCTGTTTGGGATGAAAGGATGATGGTGAAATAGACGAACACAAACATCCATGCCCTTGGCGGGATTCGAATCCGTGACTCTCTGGTTACGAGAGCGGCAAGACCTGCGCCTCAACACTCTCGGCCACCGAGCTGGCTGTTTTTTTTGTTTTTTTTTACTTACGTTTGACTGTTTTTCTACACTCTCATGCACAGTTGCACACATCCAAAATTGAACATGGTGTGGAATTGTTGTGGCCACAATGCACCAATAAACAAGGTTGTAACAAAGTTGGATTTCATAGATTTCCTATGAATTTACACCTGCGACATGAATGGATTGTTAAGATTCCAACTGACAAAGAAGTTTCGGTGCATATGAGAGTTTGCTCTGATCACTTTACAGAGAATGATTACGTTTCGTTACCAGGTGAGTATGAAAACACTGTTATTACATTTTTTGAATGAAAAGAGATAATATAAAATTAAAACTTATTAGGTTATTTGTATGAGAGAAAAAATTTAAAAAGAAGCCATTCCATCTCGAAACCTGCCTATAAAATCTCGCCATAAATCACCTGACAAACAAGCAGTCGAAGCTCATTCATGTTGTGTAAATCGAAGAAATCATACGAAATGTATAGTTGAAAGACAAAATGTTGAACAAGAGGAACATCTCCGTGAGCAGAGAGCGAGAGAAGAGAAAGGGGTAGGCTCTCTCTTTTCTGGAATCAAATTATGTAAACGTAATTTGTGTTTGAATAATTTCACTTTCTCTCTCTTTAGGTTTTGGTTCATATTTTGGGGGGGGGGGGGCGGGCCACTCCTAGAGCAATCCAAAATAGCGGATGCTCCGGCTAGGGAAAATTTGTATCGAATAGGATCGTTAAATCAAAATCTCTCGTAAAATAAAATATTAATTTACACCATGTAACAATTATTGTTCCTGGATTCTAAGTGTTATATTTCAAATATTTATGTCTAGAATGTATGGAAAAACAACTTTATTCATCATAAACTTTGATTTTGTGATCACAGGCAAGAAAAGGTGCATATTTATGTGACAAAAAGTCCCAATTTTTTATCTTTTACACACAATTATCTGGAGGTATGGAGAATTCGGTTCGCTCTGTCCACTCCTTCCTGCAATAGTGTGCCTTATTGTCCTGGCTGTCCCATAGGCAAAGAAAGCATGGAAACTTTGTGAAGTACCTTGGAAGACCATCAAGAATGCCACCATTTTGAAATCTCCAATGACCTCACCAAGTCCGTCTAGGATCTTTCAAATACTTTTCCAGCTGCACCTCATACGCAATCAACTCTCCTGACTCGTCGGCGCCGTCGCTTCCTCCAATGAACACTTGGCTCCGTTCGACCAACTTAATTTTCAGCGATCACATTTCTTAAAGAAAACTCATAAAGCAACATTGTAAACTAATGGTATTCAGTTCTCATGCAGGTTAATGTAATTCATATACATTTATTTATACGATTACTTTCATTTTTCCAAATCTCTATGTTCGAACAGTACGCTATCCCTAAGGCGCTCATGTTGTGTTTTTTTTTATTCCCCTCCTTTCTCTTATTTACACTGAACACAAGTTCTGTGAAGTTAAGCTACATCAGGCACGGCTCGTCACTGGATGGGTGACCATCCGTGATAGCCCATCTTTACCCCCCCCCCCCCCTGGCTGCTGCGACCACCATACAGCAGTCGTGAATCCAGGTCCATCCAGGGACCCAACTCGTCGGCCTCTGGCCATACAGGCCCTGGATGGACGTATTGGATCCAATTAATTAATAAATAAATAAATTAAAAATTAAATTAAATATATTTTTTCATTATTATTTTATACGAACGAACCCCGTAACAAACAAAACATGCATGCTTTTAAAATATCAAAAATTCTAGGAAATTCTTAACGTAAACAATGCTCCGTTGGATGCTGAGGAGATCGTTGACAACAAACGTCATGCCATCAATAGTCTCTCCAACAAAGCACTGAATATGATTGCTTATATCTTTTTAATTCCCATTTATCCACGATAAAAATATTCATTCTCAGCAACACAATACACAAGGACTAAAACAGCACGTAGTCCGAAACCCAAAATTTGATTGCAATAAAACAAAAAAAAAAAAAAGAAAAAACGAATTATCCGCAACTTATTCTTCACATATACGCGCTACCTCCCCCCCCCCTCTTCTTTCTCTCACACACTTTTCCCGCCGAGCACACGCGACTTCCAGCACCCCGGAACGTCACAATATCGTTGTTCAGGCCACAAAAGCAAAGTTATTGAGGAACATTAGCTATTTTGTATTTATTTTAGACATAAGGGATTGGGAAAATGCACTTTGAACCCAGGAACAGAAACGTTTCAAAATAGTTACATAGTGTTATCGATCAGTAATAAATCTCTTTACTGACACGGTAAGTCAGTCAACACCACAGGAAACACGAGGCTCCACAAAATATAAATAAGTTGAAATATAACTTTAGAGCTTCACTGGTTGGCAAGGGCCATCAAGTCGTTGTTGCAGCGCCACCAGCCTGGGTCAGTGGGTTTGTTTCGCAGGACGCTTGAGTGCTGGCGATAGTCTGTGGGCTCAATCCACACGTTGAGAGCAGGATGAAGCAGCTTGGCTCGATCCTAACGGGGGGTGGGTGAGGTAGTCTGTAAATCCACTCGGGGGTTCCTGGGCGTGGCTGCAATGAAAAATCTGCCGTCAGGAGGAATCCGTCTCTACACAGTCGACGGCAAGGGCCAAACTGGTGGATCGTCAAACTCTTACGTCGTCTCGGCAGGCAACAGGTTGAAGGAGTTGAAGAATCGTCAACACTTGATGTCATCAAACAAAGTAGTTCCGTGGTGTCGTCTCGAAAAACAAGCGGGCTCGAACAATTCGTAAGCGTCTCAGGCAAAGCAAATGGGGGTTCTTCAGTCTTTAGCTGATTGTCAAGAACGGTGCTGATGGTCCCGGGATAAGTTTTATTCACTATGGATCAAGGGCAGAAAGTTCATGGGGGAATAACCTAATGTTTTCCTAAACTGGCGAACAAAAGGAACAACTTTAGGCTTGATTCCCGAATCGGTGCACACAAAGTCAAATCGTTCAGTTTTGTTTTCTAGTTGAAGAGCGAGCAGGGCTCAACAAAGTTCGTTCCACAAAATGACGATTTGCATCAGAAGATTTGTCAGGTTAAGAAAAAAAACTAGAAGAGTCATAAGGAAATTGAGAAAAACAGTCCTAAAGCACACAAGGCTCCGAATTGCAGTCATAAATTCACTAAGGTTCTGGGGAAAGAAAGGAGTACGCAGCACCCACATTTGATTATTGGCCTGTGGACGTTGCCCTATCGCCCATGGTTTCATTTACCTATCACTTCTCGTAAAGTATGTAACACTTCTATGGAATGGGACAACTTATTCACAGATTTTGTTTAATATTTCATGCATTTTTATGAAACATTATTTACAGCAATACATAAAACAAGGTAACTTAAATATTAAATTTCACACCAATACACTTTGTTATTTTTTTAGAAAAAAAAAATTTCATTTTTAGTACTGTTCCACTTCTATGGACTCACCCAAAATTTGCATAAATTAACCAATGAAATGAAATCTTTGGGATTTGATGCTCACTTCTTACTGAATGCATCAGAAGTACACTGAGTTAGCAAAACTCATGGGATAGCAAGCACATTGATTGACGGGCATGGCTCACGAATTCACAGGGGTAAGAGCTAGGATAAGATTCTGGGAATGGACCATTAGACGTTGTGGGAAGAGCTTGGATAAGTGATTAATCAGAAATGGCACGTCGTCGCGAGTTGACGTCTTTTGAACGGGATATGATAGTAGGTGCCCGACGCATGGGATGTTCCATTTCGGCAGTGGTGTAGGAATTTGGCTTTCCCCGCTCCAAATGGATGAAGGGTGTATCGGGAATGGCTGGATGAAGGCATCACAGTCCACAACAGGCACCATACCGGGCGTCCAGCTGCCCTGAATGATCGTGACCGGTGACACCTGGGACGAATAATTCAGAGAGACAGGAGCGCAACAGTGCAGCAAATCACAGACCAGTTCAATACTGGCCGCACTAGAAACATCTCTCGGTGGACAATCCGTCGGAATCTGCATGCCCTCGGGTTTGGCAGCCGTCGCCCTACACGGGTGCCAATGCTTACCCAGCGTTATCGGACACACCGGCGTGCATTTGCCACCAACCATCTTGGCTGGCCTCTGCAACAGTGGCGTAACGTCATATGGTCAGATGAGTCACGATATCAACTGTACCACGCTGATGGGAGGCACCGTGTGTGGCGCAGACCACTCGAAACGATGGACCCCGCATGCCAACAGGTGGTGGGGCGTCAGTGATGGTGTGGGGTGCATTTTCCTGGTTTGGAATGGGCCCTCTGGTTATCCTGGACCAAACGTTGAATGGTCCACGGTATCGTCAACTCATCGGAGACCCTCTGCACCCGTTTTTGACATTTCAACACCCTGACGACGTAGCAGTCTTTCAAGATGACAATGCTCCACCACATCGCTCCAATGTCATCCACGAATGGTTCGAGGAGCATGCAGGAGAGGTCCAACGACTGAGCTGGCCAGCCCGGAGCCCTGACATGAATCCCATCGAGCATATCTGGGATGCTGTTGAAGTCAGGCTCCGAGCACTGGATCATCCGCCCACGAACGGGCAGCAACTATCTTCGGCTCTGCAGACTATCTGGTGTCAACTGCCTCCAGAAGTGTACCAGGGACTTGCAGACTCACTACCACGCCGTATTGCTGCACTCCACAGGGCCAGAGGTGGCCCGACCAGATATTAAGTAACTATCCCATGAGTTTTGCTAACTCAGTGTATATGTGCTCTGTATTTTATCAGTTTTAAAATGGTAGGTGGTAAAACATTGTCAGAAGAAGAAATACGGAAATTTTTTTTTTATCACTGGCAAAGAAAGTCTCAGAGGGTCATTGCTAAAAAAAGAAATGATTATAACAAAATTAAAACAGAATCTCGAAAACCAGTGTTGAGTGAACGTGATTCTCAGCGCATCTTTCATATTGTCACCAATGAAGAACTGTCAGTAAGACAGATTCACACAAGCTTAGGAAAGGTGTCTCATCGAACAGTGAGGAGAAGTTTGAAAAACCATCCCTAATGCATGTGCTATGAAACTAGTCAAATGACCGAAATTTACTGAAGCTCATAAAACAGCAAGATTACAGTGGGCTCAAAATGTGATGACTTGGGACTATCAGTGGAACGTCTTGTTTTCAGATGAAAAAAGGTTTAACCTTGATGGCCCCGATGGAAATGGCTATTATTGGCACGATCTATGGAAGGAAAAAAAGGTGAAATTCAGCAGAAACTTTGGCAGTGGATCTGTTATGATCTGGGCTGCATTTGGGGCTGGAGGAAAGACTGATATTGCATTCATCGATGGACGGCTCAACTCACAGAAGTACCAGAAACTGCTGTAGAGCAACATTATCCCATTTGGTCCATTAACATGTGGCAGCTCATGGATTTTTTGTTGTAATATTCGATAATATTTGCGTGCGATATAGTTTACCATTGAATAAAGCACAGTCGAATATAAACTTGATTTCAATAAGGTTTAATAATTGTACAGAATAAACTTTTACAATCGTTGCTCACTACTGTACATCATGGAGGAGCATATATATATGAGCACGGCCGACTATCAAGGCGACTGCTGGCGTCAGTGACTCTCACAAGGAAGAAACAGCACCAGGTGGCGTTGCACGAATGAAAACATCGACTTTTATTGTAACTTTTGACATTTTTTAGCAAGACAATGCGTTGCGTCACGTTTCTAAAGCAACTAAATGTGGTTTGAAGATCAGAGATCTGATGTCTTGGATTGGCTAGCGATAAGTCCTCATATGAATCCAACAGAGAATATTTGGGCTCAACTAGCACGTCGGGTGTACAAACAAATTCGTGAATTTAACTCCGTTGGAGAACTCAAATTGGCTATTCTGAATGCGTGGTGTAGGGATGATCCGGCTCGAAAGATAAATTTAAGTTGGGATAATCCCTTGAAGTGTTCACAAAGGACCAAGTATATACCGGAATCTACAGGACCAGTTTATATCTCGAAACAAGTGGCGGCTTCCAAGCAAAATCTCCACGATGGCCAAGTGAAATGGAAATAAATTGTCCAGTGCATTTAAAGATTAAACTGAGGTAAACTTTATTAACAGACTTAGAATGGTTACTGCTGTTAACAAAGGGCAAGACAAAGTAAAAAGCTAACCTTTAGCAGACGATCGCTACCACGGCATGACGGCATAAAAAACTACCAACAACTGCCCATTGCTAGGCAACTAATCGCCAACAAGCCAACGCAGCCAAGCGACAACATTGCCGAACAACAATCAACGCTTCAAGTAGCGATCGTCCGTAGCTTTAACATTGTTAAATACACAATTAATACGTTAACAAAATTCCATGAATAATTAACTGTTAATTAAATTAAGGTTAATTTCCATTGAAAATTTATAATTAAAAAATACTTAAAATTATAGCTATTTAATGAGAGAGTCATAAATAGAAGTTCATGAGATACGTCGTTACACGTGGGATGAAATTACAATTCCAGAAATAGAATCTTTAATAAAATCAATGCCACAGCGTTTCAAGTAACAATCATTAGTTTCAAAACGAGGTTACACAAATTATCAATCATTTTTATTTTACTATTGCTGATTAAATTTAAGAGTGATTCCATAGAACTGAATAGTGCTGAAAGTGAAATTATAAGGCATGTTCAAATGAAAGTGATTCAAGGGGCACTGAGATGGATTAAATGAAAGTATTAATATTTACTTTTGTTTATATGAAAGAAGAACATTTTATAGTCACTATTATAGACACGCAGTCCTAAAAAAAAAAATCTCCACCTGCCGCAATACAGGACTCCCACTGGGGCACCAATCGGTTAATACCGTCCGCAAAAAAGTCTGTTTTCTGCAGCTCTCTGAACCATGCCTGAACAGCGTCCTTAACCTCCTCATCATTGGCGAATCGTCGACCTTTCAGTGCCTTCTTTAAAGGAGCAAACACATGAAAATCACATGGTGATAGGTCCGGGCTATAAGGAGTGTGTGGCAGAACTTGCCACCGCATTTTGGTTATTGCTTCCTGCACCAGTCTCGCCACATGTGGCCTAGCATTGTCCTGGAGGAGAATCACCCCATCACTGAGCTTATCAGGATGCTTGGTTTGGTTTGGTTGGTATTAACATCCTTTTCAACTGCCATGGTCATTTCAGGACGGCGTTATAGGGGCCGCAAATTTTGCCTCGCAAGGGTTCTTTAACGTGCTGCCAGCAAGCGACTACACGGGACCAACGGCGCTACTTCCCTTCCGAAGAAAGTGCGTGATCTCAGGATTTTCCCCCTGAAAAAATCCTAGTCGTCCTCGGCCGGAGTCGAACCCGCATCCTCGGGCATCAGAGGCGATCACGGAACCCCTGAGCCACCGAGGCCGATCCAGGATGCTTGTTTTTCACAGCTTGACACAAGCTCTGCAGTGTCTTGGTGTATGTGATAGCATTAATACGGGTTTTGGGTTCATTAAACTCCAAAAACAGAGGACCGTCGGAATCAAAGAAACACGTACGCATAATCTAAAAGAACATGCCTTTGTTAAATGTATTGGTGTGAAATTTAATATTTAAGTTATCTTGTTTTATGTATTTTTGTAAAAAATGATGTTTCATAAAAATCATGAAATATTAAACAAAATATGTGAAAAAATTGTGTGATTCCAAAGAAGTGTTACAGAATTTATAAGCATCCTTTTCACTCTCTTGCCACGGCAAGAAGGCCACTACCTTCCAAAAACCTGTCCCCATGGAGCTACATTGTTTTGCTCCACCATGTCGAGCAACAATAACTTTGTCATCGTTCGTGGCGATCGCAACAATCTCGCCCTACTATCATTTTCAATTGTCGAATCAACATAGGGGTTAAAGCATAAATTCAGTAGCATTTTTCCCCCCTCAGAAACAAATAATGCATCGAAGGAGGGGAGTTACATTATGCATGAAAATCTTGTAGGATGTTCTTTCTCCATTAAACTTTTTGTGTGCCTTACCTGTTGCCGTGAATATTTCCAGATTGGCTATGATGATTTGCAGCATGAGTGAATAACGACACCAAAGTTTAAGTGTGTAGTGGCTTGGTGGCCACCAGGTGATGACTGTGGTATCTGCTGCAGGATGAGCACAGGTTATAAAAGGACCCCTAGAAGGAGGAGACTTCAGTTGAAGCCGAGCTCCGAACCAGATAGGATCATCTAGAGGAGCTCTCCATACGGTTAGAACCATGAGGGAGCAAACTCCAAGGCAATTAAAGGTAAAGGCATCTTGTACATGATCTTATGTCTATTTTCAATCTTTCTTAACCATGTTTAATTTATATTTGCAGTGATTCTTTTTTAAGTAAAAAATAAGTTTGTAAAGCATTTTGAAATGAGATTCATTGAGAAATTATTTAGATTGTTTGACCTCAACGAATGACTGTGACCTACTAGTTTATTAATGTTTTGACTTATTAAATCCTACTTCTTCACCAATTCTGATCAATATCGTATTCATTTTCCAAACATTCACAATCATATTACAATGTGTAGAATATAATAATTGCTAAAGTTAATTGCCAGCACTTTACCTTTCCACAGAGAAAATGGTTTTGTTTCTCCAACTCCAGCAAAACTTTTTCTCGAGATGCTAGCAACTGTCCTTGTTCATAAAATTTTTCACGAAAATCTTCTACCTCTTTGAGCTTTTTCTTAAGTTCATTTACTTCATATTGAAGGGTTCTGTAAGATAAAGTAATAAATAATTAATAATCGTTTTCTTTCTCTTGAACAATAGTTGTATTTTTAAACTTTCATCATCAAATGCAATGTAGTTGTCATCTTAAAAATAATTTATACAATGTTAATTTAGTTTATCCTTTACACTAATTTGAAATTTATTCCAGTTGAATGTACAGGGGCTTTCTAAATAATCTCCCGTATTATACTTGTTTATTACTCAAAGCTATTTTAGATTTTAACGTGATTTTTTTTATTCACAAAGAAAAACTCAAAGAGGTTCTTAGCATGCCTTAATAAATTTCAATGCCCCCCCCCCCCATTTATGGCGTGAAGGACGTCAAAGGGAAACTCGATTTCCTCCAATGTTCGGGCTAGCATTCAGGGGCGGTTTCAGCGATCGTTTCAATTATTCTGTTCTTGAGAGTTTCAATGTCATCAACGTTGGTCTTGTACACTCTGTCTGTCACACATCCCCAGAAGAAAAAATCAAGAGGGTTCGCATTAGGGGTGAGAGGGGGCCAAGGGATTGGCCCATTCCTTCCAATCCATCGTCCTGGAAAGTTCGTATCAAGGCACTGCCTAACTTGCAGGCTCCAGTGAGGAGCTGCTCCATCTTGTTGGTAGATTATGTTGGGCTGCAGTTCCTCCACCTGTGGAATCAGGTAGTTCTCCAGCATATCTAGGTAGGTTGCAGCGGTAATGGTGTCTTCAGTGAAAAAGAAAGGTCCGATTACTCGATCATTCATTAAACCACACCAAATTGCTAGCCCAAACATGGGAGGAAATCGAGTTTTGCTTTGACATCCTTCACGCCGTAAATGGGGGAGGAACATCGAAATTTATTAAGGCATGCTACTAAGAAACTTCGAGCTTTTCTTTGTGAATAAATAAAAATCACGTTACAACCTGTAATAGTTTTTGAGTAATAAAAATATATAATACGGGAGATAATTTAGAAATGCCCTGTATTGTCTTATTACAAAAGGTGACTTTTCCACCATGTGAACAAATTCATCCATGTGCTATATTGAACAAACCCTCAAATCATTATTATTACAATTACAATTGCTATAATTATACAATTATTATTAAACTTTCAATTAGTTGAAGACAAAAAGTATACATACTGTTCCTGACTGGGGCCTGTAAGGCCCAAGGCAGATGTGTTAGGTCCCCGGCAGGAAACCAATAGAGCTTCGATACAATAATAACTAATTATAATGCAGAATCAAAAAAATTTCGAAAGGTGGGAATATGTACCCATAATGTTCTTAAGCTTAACATAGATCACCAATGTATCAGGTATAAATATAATTTTATAGGATGAGATTAAGCACTCTCTTTATATGAAAACAAAAGGGAAAAAGGACCTTGTAACCTTACAAGGGATTCAAAAAACAAAAATTGTAACAAACTGACTATATCACACAACTTTCCCTCAGAGAGAAAAACTCCCCTTTTAGTGTCCTTCGGTGTGTAATCGTCTGTAATCCACTCTGGGTCTTCTTCTAAAAGAGTAGTGGTTTTCTCCATCTGTTGGTTCCTGGTCTGCCTCATGGTTGTGGGCGCCTTGGTGCTCCTCAACATCTTGAATTTGGTGGGGTTCTGAGCTTCCGTCAATGCTGCTTTCTGGTTCCTCAGACTCCGGATCAGGCATCTGTTCCATAGGTAGATGGCTTCGTTCCTCTTGCTCCTCTTTTTCTGGGTGAGGTTGGGGTTGCGCAGGCCTATTGTGGTCAGGTGCATGTCTTACCTGTCCCAGGCTCTGTCCCCTTCGAGTCGGCAATGGTATGTCTTCCTCATCCGTGTCAGACTCCTCCGAATCAGCCGTTTTGTCCCCTTTTGTGGTTGACTCTTGGTGTAGTTCCCAAAGAATGGTTTTAGCCTATCAACATGCTCAACTTGCCTGTCTCTCTTCCAGATAGCCTCAATTTTGTAACTAACATTAGAGATAATTTTTCTTCCAGGAAAAGGGCCCAAGTATCTGTGTCCCAGTTTGTTTTTTCTTCCCCCTTTACGTTGTGACAGTCACTTTGTTGTTTTGTTATTTTATTTTATTTGTTAAGGGTTACAGTAGTCCTCCTTTAGAAAAAGGACTACATGCCACCTTCGGGTGTCAAAGTTTATCTAGTTGGACGAGTGTCTGTTGTTTAAATTATTTTCTTGAGATCCTTTTAATCAATTTTAAGCCTATGTATGCCTTGGATTTTATGGATCGCTTGTTTCCCACCTTGGGTACAAAAACCCCTCTGCGATGGCAAAGTTCGCCATGCGGCCGTTAGGCCTAAGTCCGTCGAGGCTTCTTTCAAGTGATTTTAAGTTCAAACCTGTCAAAGAACTCTGTATTTTATGTGAGATATTGTGCTTATTATTTAGAATTATTGTATCTAGGATTTGGAATTTGTTTGATATTGTTTTTATGTTTTGGAGCCATTTGGTTCCGTTAAGCTGTGGTTTGCTAACGAAAGGCATGCTGGGAGGATTGAACTTCGATGCCTTTTACTTTTATGTTGTCACTCAGAATTCCGGAAGTATTGTGAGTACTTCCAGCTTTGCCACCAGAGGGCGATCCCATGATTCACTGCGGGATTTGCCATGTGTATAAAAAGGGATCGGCAGCAGCATTCAGCAGCATTCAAGATCCAGAGACCAAGCAGATAGGACGTGCTCGAAATGGAAGACCTGGAAGAAGACGATGCCGAAGCAGATGACTGCAACCCGGGAACAGTTGTGTTCTGCCCTGACTGGGTTCCTGTAGCTTTGTAAGCGGTGGTTAGGCCTAACCTTCTCGTTATGGAAAGAGAGACCACGTGGTAACTTTGTATTGATCAACTTTTATTTAGTTTAATGGTATACCTTTTTTTGTAGTATAGTTCAGTTTAGAATTTTGTGTTCTTTGTAATGGGATAATGGGATTTAATGTAATGTTAAATTGAAATTTTGTATTAGTTCTTTGAATTTGGATTATGGATTTGAATTGTAGCGGGAATGGATTTAATACGATTTATGCTGTTATTAGCGGGAATTTTAGAATGTGATCTTTGCTTTTTTGAAGTGTTAAAACATTTAGAATTATTAAGATAGCTTTGGATTGTATTTAGTATCGTAGATTGTGAAATTGTTAACTGTGGATTGTGAGGGTTTGCTGTATTGTATTTATGTCGGGAAATTGCTTATAGTTATCAAGTTTGTTAGTAAAGCAGAACTAGTGACTCATCTGGATTTTAATGTTATGATTAAAAAGGGATAGAAGTATAAGTTGTTTATTTGAAAGTTGAATTTTGGATTTTTGTATTAGCATAGGAAGATTATTTTAAGAATGAATTTTGAGATTGTATTGTTGTAAGTATGATGAGATGTTAAGTGAAGTTGAAAAAAGTTTGTTATGTTGTGAATGGATTAGCCAACTTGGGTTAAGTGCTGTTATTAATATTTTGTAGCATTCAAGTAATATTGAGGTTGGATTATATATTTTCGAATAGATCGATAGTGGAGCTTTCAGTTAGATGTTAGTACTAGCGCATGGGGGTGACTAAGCAGTCTTTTATTGTGGGATTGTTTGGGGTTTTTTGATATTTTGTGCAATCTTGGTACTGGTGTAGGGGCATTGGTATTGTGGCTCGTTGGCAGTGGATGTGTAGACCCGTTATTTTGGATGGCTAGTCCCATTAGTACGGACTGGATTTCGGGCTCTGTGTAGTACACCGGTGTGGGATCTGGTAGTTTGGCTTTCTTTCCCACTGCAGCGACCATGCCCTTTTGTCTTTGTGTTACATGGCGGAGTTCCATGTCTGTGACCAGTTTGCACGGTGTGGTTATTGTGTCCCTAGTTCAGGTGTGACTTTCATTCTCTATTTATTATTTGGGAGAATTTTTGGCTGCTTAGTTATATGCTAGTTTTATCATCTTTGTTTGCCACTTTTGATCTTGTCTTTATCTGCCATTTTTCATTGTTTATATTTATTAGTTGTTTTGTTAGGCATTTATGTGAGTGTATTCTTAGCACAGTGGGTAACTAAACTATTATCTTGCTTTGGGGAAGGTTTGGTTTCTTATTGTGTGCATGCTGAGTACTTGTTGTTTTGGTTGCTTTAGGGTGTTTGGTTTAGTTACAGAGGTTGATTTGTCCCGTTTTGGTATGGGTGTTTGGTAGCCCGCCGGTGGTGGACCCGGTATGTTGGCTCAGGTATCCCTTGCGCTAACCACCCCCTTTTAGGCCTTTTGGATCACGACTTTAGGTTCGTGTTTGTAACCTGTATGCACACAGGGTTTTCTTAGTCCCTTGTTTAGGTTTGACTTTGTGACGGTGTAACGTTCTTACTATCATCTTATTGTAGATATATTAGCCTGTACTTACCGTCTGCTTACCCGACAACACCTACCCCAGTGTTTGTCTACCGTGAATACCTTCTTCCCCGTGATCGTATAGTGTATTCTTAAAAATTATATCCTTCCTCCCTTTCCTTTCCCTCCCGTGATCGAAATAAACACCCCCTTATGCTATTACCTACCTCCCCTCTCAGGCTGAAAATTTGCTAGACGGCAATGAGCTGACTAAACTTAAATCTTGTGCATTAACTATTTATTAACAAGTTCATAAAAAAAAGTAAAATAACATAAAATCAACGGAAAAAAAAGCAATTAGGTTAATTAAGATAACGCCGTATTTGGAGGTAAATATAAAAACAAAAATTAACATACAAAGCAAAGCCTAATCGATTTCAGATCTCATTCTAATAACAGGTAATCAACTAATAATTTGCGAATCGCTGTCGCATAAAACGAAAGCTACCCGTTTCCTAGCCCCCTTTTTATCATCAAAAAAAAAATATAGAGTTCCTTGGCATTTTAAGTTTGGCTTAATCACTAAATCTTAATATTATCTTTCAGTTCCCTTTTAGCAAATCATCGTCCATTACTGTTCGTTGCAAAAAAAAAAGATATAACAATTCCGAATAAAGTTATTTCACTCGCGTGGGCCCAATTTAAAATACTGTTCACTACCTTATCTTCTCAGCTTGATCCCGTTTAGTGTCGATTCGTTGCCACCGTCTCCTTCGTAGGTATATCTCCGACGCCGTCGAACTCCGCCGTCGCTATCGTATCACCACCACCAGGTTTCCGCCGTGTTGTCCACGTAGCTAGTTCTCCCGTTGTCGCTCGCTGGTCCTTGGCCGCCGCCACACCGGGTCCGCTGAAACCGTCCCACGTAATAGCCACTACTACCGGCTCAGGACTCGAGAATCGTCTTGCTAGTACCCACAAGATACGCCTTCTCGCCCCGTCCTGCCCCACCGAGTAATAGTGCTCACGCTACGTACGGCTCCAGCTTACCGGTGTTGGTTCAGCTCTCTCCCAGCGCTCTGCCCGTTCGCCGCTCGCATCGGTCGTCGCCCTCGGCTATGGCTCCGGTGTACTGGCCGCCTGTTGCGCCTCGCCTGCCCCTCGGTCGCCGGCTATACCGATGTCATCCGCTGTTCTTGGCTAGAAGATCGCCCCGTTCTCCTAGTGATGCTCGGACGGTGCTTTTTTTTTGTCGCTATAGTCTTGACTGCTTGGTTGCTACCCTATATCATCTCCTTCGTCTCTCACTGCCGACTGCCTACAACACACTGTAACATCTACTGCCGTTCATCTGTCCCTGTCGACTGCTACATTTCATCTGTCTCACACACTGCTTTTTTCTCACTCTTTTTTTTTTATTTCTCTTCCCGAGAATAGGAATACCTTTTTCTTTCTTTCCGAGAAGAGCACAATGATATTTCTCTTTGTTTCTCAGAACCTTTCTTTTCTTTATGCCAAGGAACTCCAACCTTGAACCTTTCGTTTCCCCCAAATTTCATCTACCCCTTTTATTCTAATTTCCCTTCCCTTCCTATCGCGATTCTCTCTCCTTCCCTTATTTCCTGGTGTTCTTAACCCTTTTTTTTTTTTTAAACCTACAGCGAATTGCCAATATATGAATTTGAACACTTAATACTAAATAAAACAAAAAAAAGGATAAATGTTCCTAATCAATAAAAATAGTCATTTTACTCTTTCTATCGCTCTTACTGCCTTCATTCAAACCCTCAGCCTGATTGATCATTATTCCCCTTTTAATTTTGTATTTCTCTTAACATTCTACCCGTTTCCCTTTAATTTTGAGCCAAATTTACATGAAGTAATATATCCACACGGATATAAACGGGTTTATATCCGTAGGGACATATTCATATGTCACAACTTAATAGTTAATTAGGAGTACTTTGTTTAGACTGGTGCTAAGTTATACAGGATCATATGTTTGTCACTTTATTGATTTAATTTAAGGCAGTAATTGTCTTTCCCTGCCTCTTTGTAATTGCTTTTATTGTATTTTGTATTTATCTGATGTATTCTTTTGTAAATAAACCTCTTTACGCATATCAAAATCGATCCCTCCCTATCTTATTTTATGTTGGCACCCTTCTTCGGAAGGACAGCTGACGAAGTGATGTCAAACTACTAAGTCACTTCACCACAACGTAGCACCCAAACCCTTTCTCCCAGAGCATATGATTGCAACCTTCCTCTATACTTATTCCTTCGAGCTACTCCCTTGGTTTTATTCTCTTGACTCAGTTTTTCTGCTCTTTCCCTAGTTTTTACAAGTCTGGCCACCAATTCAGAGTGGTAATTCTGAATAGAAACGTTCTCCTCAAGCCCTTCCTCCCAAAAAAGTGGAGTTCTTGGGTCTCAGCCATAAAGGAGACAGGCAGGAGTTTCCCCCGTGTTACTGTTGGGGTTCTTGCGTACAGCGAATAAGGCCTCCTCTAGTCTCTCATCCCAGTTCCTTGAATCATCGTCGCACAAGGTTCTTAATATTTCTGTGATAGATTGGTTAAGACGTTTTACTAGACCGTTGGAGTTCGGTCTGTAGGCCGTCGTATGGTGGAGGTCAATACGTAGGTCTTCACATAAAACTCTCAATAATTCAGAAGTGAAGTTGGCCCTTCTATCCGAGATTAACTCCTGTGGTATCCCATATCTGCAGATAATCCGCTCCAATATAGCCTTGGCTACAGTAAAAGTTGACTGGTCAGGGAGTGCACATGCCTCTGGAAATCTAGAGAATACATCCGCACAAACCAAAATGTATTTATTTCCATTAAGGCTTTGAGGTAAAGGACCTATGAGATCCACCGATACCTTTTGAAAAGGAAATGAGGCAGATAACCATTCCTGGAATGGAGCCTTTCCTTTGACCAGCTTACCTTGTTGGTATATTCGCTAATTTCTAATAAAAATTTTTACATCCCTCTCCATATTGGGCCAAAAATACCATGTTCTGAGTGACTTGAGAGTCCTACCAACCCGTTGATGTCCGGCTAAGTTACCCGAGTGGGCCCTTTCAATTAGTTCCCGACGCATTGATCTACCAACACATAACTTGTTCCGATCGTGAGAGCCCTTCTTCATTAGCATTTTGTCCTGAATTATAAATCCCTTCCTCCTCTTTTTTTTTTTATTTATCAGTGGAAACATATATGGGTCATCACGTTGAGTGTTCACAATTTTGGCTATCAGCGTTCTATTGTTCATTTGATTAACTGCCTGGACCTCTTTGGCTGGCAACCTAGACAACAGGTTGGCTATTACATTGTCCTCCCCTTTCACATGTTCTACTTCCAGATTGTATTCTTCCAGTTCTAATGACCATCTAAGTAATCTCTGATTGGAATGCTTTAGATTTTTGATAAATGCCAGGGGCTTATGGTCACTCCGAACGATCACTGGAAAGCCCAGAATAATATGACTGAATTGTCTGAGTCCCATAAGGATGGCCAGAGTCTCCTCCTCTATTGTACTATAGTTTAACTGGGCCTTATTTAGCTTATAGCTGTAGAAGGCAATAGGCCTGAGGCATCCATCTTTGATTTGATGAAGTGCGGCTCCAGTCGCTCCAATTGAAGCATCTGTAAAGAGAATGAACTCTTTCCCATAATCAGGTGGGATGAGTACCGGCTGACTGCTAAGGACCCTCTTTACTTTCCCAAAGGCCTCCTGACAATCTTCAGACCATTTAAATCTGACTCCTTTCTTACTCAAATCAGTGATGGGCAGTAAGGTGCTCGACAGGTTATTAACAAAAGGATGGTAGAAGTTTACGGTTCCCAACAGGGATCGCACTTCCTTAACGCTCGAGGGAGGAGGAATCCTTTCTATGTGCTCAACATTTCCTGGGTCAGGTTTTATACCTTCTTCTGAGATGTGTCCAAGATATTTAACATTAGGTACACAAAAGGAACATTTTGATCTTTTCATTATCAAGTTCCTTTCCTTGAAGGTACTCAATACCCATTCCAATAAAGTCATATGCTCTTCAAAGGATTCTGAGTAGATAAGAATGTCGCCCCCTCCCCAAGTACTCACCGAGAATATCAGACATGAAGCTCTGAAATGCAGAGGCTGAGTTTTTTCCACCCTGGGGAAGCCTGGTTAATTGAAACTTTCCCCAGGGCATCTGGAAGGTGTAACATTTGCGAAAATGTGCTCTTAACAAGGGCGATGATTGAGCGCCTTTGTTGGGAGAATGTTACGCGCAAAGAGTGTTGTGTAGGGAAGCTTCGACACGAAAGGGGATGTTCGTTCGACCTCCCTCGTTTCAGCAATGTTCGTTTGTTCTTTTTTGTTTGTTAAAAAGCCGATCTCTGCCTACAATTGTAGGAGTCAAAGTTTGATCCCGACTGAAAAATGGATAGGCCAATGATTATGAATGTTTTGTTTTATCCTGAAAGTGACTAATTTTGTCTATCTGTTCCACGTTCCAGAGAAAAAACTCTGCTTGCAACATTGTATGATAGACAATGCACCTTCCTCCTTACTGTCCTGACCTTGCACCCTCCGACTTCCATATCTCTGGCTCACTAAAGGACTCCTTAGGTGGCCACAAGTTCGCTACCGACATGGAGGTGAAACGGGCAGTGCATGAATGGATGAATACACAGCGAAAAGATTTTTTTTCCTCAGAGGTTTCCATGTCCTCCCAACTTGGTGGCAGAAATGCATTGAAAAGCAGGGTACTACATTGAAAAATAGAGTACTTGTTCCAACTCTGTCCGTAATAAAGGAGTTGTAAAAAAATATCTCTAGTTTTCATTTGACTGACTCTCTATTCATGCTTATTTCTCCAGCAACGATCGATGACATGATTGAAATAGTGATGCTATTTTGTTATCGGAATAAAAGAGTAAAATTTATGATCACTACTCGACCAAGTGCTTTTTTTATTTATTAAAACTAAACCGAGTGAAAAATTTAATTGATCAGGGCTCATACAGTGCTTGAATACCTTAAAAAGCAATTACTTTTGAAACCCTTTTTAAAGGCCTTAAAAAGTACTTCTTTTAAAATAAGTGCTTAAAATTATTTTAAGCAACCACTTCTTACTGAGAAATGTAACGCAAAACCAATGTCATGCTGTTTATCTATATTGTGCCTAACCAGGTGGCGTTGGCCTCAAGCATATGATTACGGCATTGGAGACAATTCTCCAAACACAAGGTTCAGATATTATTTGAAAAACTGGAAGGAAAAATTGTGAGACCTGGATTCGAACCAGGAACCATGAGTATCCGCTGGAACCTCTACCAATTGGGCTATCACAGACACGGTACAGCAAGGCTGTCTCCAAGTGTCTTGAAGACTGCAACACAGTCAAGATGGTAGACCCAATGATAGGGCTGGCACCTGGTTCACAGATTATGAATTCTTCCCATCCAAACCATCAAGAGCGTGTACTCATGGTTTGAGGTTCGAATCCAAGTCACAAAATTTTTCCTTCAGTTTTTTCAAATAATATCTGATCGTATGTTTGGAGAATTAACTCCAGTTCTTATTTATTAATTTCTCATGTGTGTTCATTAACTTTCTGATGGCTTGGATAGGAAGAATTCCCGATCTGTGAGCTGAGTGCCAGCCCTTATCAATTGTGTCTTTCATCTTGACTGCTTGCAGTCTTTCAAAACATTTGGAGACTGGGTTGCTGTACCATGTTTGCGATGGCTCGAGTGGCAGAGACGTTGAGCGTGATACTAGTGGTTCCTGGTTCGAATCCTGGTCGTAGAATTTTTCCTTCCATTTTTTCAAGTAACATTTGACCTTATATTCGGAGAATTAACTCCAGTTCTTATTTAAAATTTCCATTGGACTAGTATCATTTAGTATAAAGAAATAAGTGGACGTCTAGATTGATAGACACTAGTGTTTATTGCCGACGCGTTTCAGTTTACACCATTTTCAATGGGCATTAACATAAGTAACAAATGTGAAATCTAATGTCATCAGTATATAAACATAATAACAGTTATAGGACCACCAATCAGAAAAGAGTGCCACTGACTGGTGGTTTTATAATTCTGCAATTGGAGGTAACTTATAAAAACATTGTTGTGTCCGAAGGGCAGACCTGATAGGTCTCTCTACTTCCGGTCTGTCTTGTCAGCAAAATCGATTATGAATTGATGATAGTGTCTTGTCAAAAGAAATCTGGTTGTTTAGCAATTTTTCTTTGTCAAGTCATAACTATTTCCTTATTTCGATTTCTTCTTGTATGGCAATTCTTTCGGAGTTTCTTCCAATCCATACAGTTGTCATACAGTCTTCAATTAGGAGCATCCTGTGTCTTACAGCGATCAGATCTTCAGCATAGGCTGACTTCTTATCCTTCTTTAACCAGAACCTTCTATGTTCCTTGTATCTAATGATGACTGAGCATTTCGTAGAGCCAATATACAGTAGAACCTCGTTTTTACGAACTCGCATTTTACGAAATTCCGGATTTTACGAAGTAATTCTGAAACCCCGACCCCTTCCTGTTAATTTCCATATAATGAACTTTAAATTTTACGAAGTGTTTTTATGACGAAATTCGGATTTTACGAAGTTAGAAGTTGTAATTGGTAGTAAAAAATTTTACGAAAAAAGTGAAAATTTTTTGCGTGAGCAGCCTGGTTGCATTTTGTTCATTTGGCCTATGTTTATCGCCGTCGTGATCAATGATTAACTGTGGACTAGTTTCCGCCGTCGCCAACAGAGGGCGCCATAAGTAACTAGAAAGCCTAGAAAGAAGTGCTCTCTATGTAACGAAAGTGAAACTGAACTTGCAGTCTCAACTGAAGATGATGATAGCGAATTTGAAGGATTTGAAGAGTGGGAAATCCTGAAAAGTAAGCTGAATTTTCGATCTAAATTCTCCGAGTTTGTTAATATTGATGCGGAAGTTTTAACTTCTCCGACGTTAAACGATAACGAAATTTGCGATCTTATCAAAGATGGCGGCGAAGAATAACATGAAGATCACTGGAAAATACGACATTCAAAGCAACACCCTCACAAATTAAAAGCTCCTTAGAATCTCTAAAAAACATCTGTATGCAACTAATAAATGTACCAGATGATATTTTTGACAGTTTTTTGAATTTTCAAACTACTTAAATATGCATCAGAAACAATTCTAATACTTAATGTATAAGCCTATTTGTATTAAAAATACTGCCTATTAAAAATTCAGTGCCTATTTACGTGTTTGTTTTTTTTTGGGTGGGGGGGGGGTTTATTTTTACGAACTTCGGATTTTACGAATAAATATTACTGGTCCCCTGAAATTCGTAAAAACGAGGTTCTACTGTAATAAGCTCCGCAGTCCAGACATTCATGCTTGTATACTCTACATAGTTTATATACGTTCTCTTCTTGGGTCGTCTTCTTGGGATTAAGAAAGAATCTATTATTGTTTGTGGTTCTGTAGGCCATTCCTAGGTCATGTTCCTGAAAAATGTTGTGATCTTCCTGATGTTGGGGTTGGTGTAGGTAAAAGGTGGCAAATTCCACATTGGTTCTGGTGTCTTCAATTCATCA
Organism: Rhysida immarginata; assembly: GCA_023313115.1. Classification (NCBI taxonomy): domain Eukaryota; kingdom Metazoa; phylum Arthropoda; class Chilopoda; order Scolopendromorpha; family Scolopendridae; genus Rhysida; species Rhysida immarginata. Next base: position 21,619 of record JAHWFO010090671.1, on the reverse strand, counting down.
TTGCTTTAAGCTTGTCTTAACACTTTTGAGGATGGAACTGGCTGTGTTTGGGGAACTCCTTAAGTCTGGTTGCAGAATTGTAAAACCACCAGTCAGTGGCGATTTTCCCTGATTGGTGGTCCATCACTGTTATTACTTAGGGGCCAAATAATAACAGAAGAAACACCTCTTATCCACAAAATATTTTTACTGGACATATACGTATTTCGAACCCTTTGGGTTCATTATTCAATGTCAAAGGAAAATCGATACAAATCGCAAAACATATATTTATATGGAACAGGTTACTGATCCTCCTATCACTGCTACCTCGCAAAAAGGACAGCCAATGAAGAACGAAGGAACCTCTTCTTACAAAAGCGCGGACCTAGGAGAAATACCCAGGCCGCCAAATTATACAAGATACAAAAAGCGATAATAAAATCTATCCATAAATTAGGTCACACATTAAGGGGGAGGGAGGGGCTCCACAACGTGTGACATGTGACAAGGGGGGGAAGAGTCATAAGCTTCGTGACGTCACGTGTATAAATGTAAAGTATTAAAACTCTAGACTTCAATTCTAACGAAGAACTTGAAAATATTACTAACTATCAATATAATAATACGAGGGTGGATCAGAGAGCAAGTTACATTCTGAAACAGTAAAAACAGATGTAAGTTAAGATCCCATAAACGCTTTCTGAGGAAATATGCACCATTTATTTCACTTTCCTATATAATCACCCAACAATTGTAAACACTTGTCTCAACATAAAAATAACTTTTCCATGCTGCTGCAGTAAAAATCCGTTCCAGCGTTTATAAACCATGTCAGCGCACTCCCGAAAGAAACGCTAAGCGTTGTAGGATTTCTATAATTCTGATTCGTCGATTGTCCAGAATCATCTCATGAACGCGGACATCGTACTCGGGTGTTGGACATGGATGGTCGTCCTGCGCGGTATTCGTCTGTCAAATCTGAGTGCTCATTTTCAAACTGCTGGCACCACTTCACAATTGCAGAAGAAGAAATCACAATTCTTCTACTTCCTGGGTTTCAAATCACAAGAAGAAACCCGTAGACACTGCAAATTTCCTTATGGGTTTCAGTGCAATTTAAGCCTTCTGCCACTTTTCTCAGAAAACATTTAAGCGCTTTCGAAGTGGGCTCCTTCCGCTTCCATAGAGCCTCAAACGCTTACGAAAATTTCCGGCCAAGTGCTGCAACTCATCTATGCCTATCTGGTCCCATTCCTGAAGCAAGGATTTCTCCTGACATTCGATGGGGCAATGTTGAGCGATTGCGATCTTGCAATTGCGTTTTCCTAGCCCATGTAACGTCAAAATTTCCTCTCGTTGATTAGACATCTTCGTATACTTTGTTACAATTGAGTCATAATTATGGAAAAAGATTTACATGCATTACTTCTATCCAATGCTATCTCAACAAGAATCCATGGGCTAGGCATCTCCATTCGGCAACCAAGTTAATGGGTCCACGTATTGGCTTCTTCCTCACTTCCACACATGTGCAGGCCTTCTGTCTCGAGTCCTCCTTCTCTCTCTCCACTTTTCACTATGCCTGCCACAGTATTGGTCCTGGCATGCCATGCGCATCCAGTCACATGAATCCTGAATTCTACAGTGCTCTGGCCATGAATTACACAGTTGTACAAGAATGCATGGCGACACTTCTACAGTCAAATCCCATTATAGCGAATTCCATTGTAATGAACCATTCTACGCGTAAACTCGTGCGGCCGCCACATGCTAAAAAGTGATAAAAACAAATTTAAACCTTATGTGACGAGGATGAATCAAAAAGTAAGATACACTCAGCACCACCATCTGTGGTCGAAGAGCTCAGACATCATTCGCCGTTTTTAAGGATGTTGCCTGTATGTCTATAATTGCAATGTTTTCACGTGTTTATTGCGTACGCAAGAGCATTGTTGTCATGGCGCAGCAACTGGTTGTATAGTCCAAGTTGGAGATTGGCGGAATCAATTAGTTTTTTGTGGGCAAAAGGCTTAAATTGCATTGAAACCCATAAGGAAATTTGCAGTGTCTGTGGGGATAATGTGATTTCTTCAACTGCAATTGTGAAGGGGTACCAGCAGTTCGAAAATGAGCGCTCAGATTTGACGGACGAATACCTCGCAGGACGAGCATCCATGTCCAACACCCGAGCACATTGCCCGCGTTAATGAGATGATTCTGGACAATCGACGAATCAGAATTATAGAAATCCCACAACGCTTAGCGTTTCTTTCGGGAGTGCGCTGACATGGTTGAGAAACGCTGGAGCGGGAACTTAAACGTAGTAAAACGATAGCATTCTAGTAGTCTCGCGTCAGAATGGCCCAAGGTTTTGTTAAACTCTTAATTCTTCAAAAAATAAAATAAAATTGTACTGTAATAAAATTCAATTATTTTAATAAAAAGCAATACAGTACTATAAAATTTGAACTAAATCTATGATATTTAATATTAAAGAGAAGGAAAAACTTAAAAATTGCATTAAAATGGAGCTATTTTAATCGCGTAATGTTACAAAGGATGCAAACAAGACACTCGATGTAACGCTTGTATTGTAATTATGTTAAACTAATTTAAATATCTGAAAACAAGAACCATTAAAAAATAAAATCTTTTTCATGTTTAATTTATTTACTGAAATTATTCACAGACTACTACAGTAGAACCTCGTTTTTACGAACTTCAGCGGACCAATGGTATTTATTCGTAAAATCCAAAGTTCGTAAAAAACAAACCTCCCCCCCCCCCTCCAAAAAAAAAACACGTAAACTTTTAATAGGCAGCAGTTAAGAATTGTTGTCTGATGCATATTTGAAGTTATAGCATTATTTAAGTAGTTTGAAAATTCAAAAAAAACTGCAAAAACATTGTCTGGTACATTTTTAGTTGCATACAGATGGTTTTTTAGAGTTTCTAAGGAGCTTTTAATTTGTGAGGATGTTGCTTTGAATGTCGTATTTTCCAATTTCTTGCCATTGTCATTTTCTTCTTCGCCGCCATCTTTGATAAGATTGCAAAGTTCGTTTTCGTTTAACGTCGGAGAAGTTAAAACATCCGCATCAATATTAACAAACTCGGAGAATTTAGATTGAAAATTCAGCTTACTTTTTAGGATTTCCCACTCTTCAAATCTTTCAAATTCGCTATCATCATCTTCACTTCACTGGACTGGACTGCAAGTTCAGTTTCACTTTCGTTCAGCTGCATTACTTATGGCTCCCTCTGTTGGCGACGGCAGAAACTATCCAGTTAATCATTGATCACGACGGCGATAACATAAGCCAAATGAACAAAATGCAACCAGATGAATAAAATGCAACCAGGCCGCTCACGCAAAAATTTTCACTTTTTTTTTTAGTAAAATTTTTTACTACCAATTGCAACTTCTAACTTCGTAAAATCCGAATTTCTTCGTAAAAATACTTCGTAAAACTTAAAGTTTATTATATGGAAATTAACAGGAGGGGGTCGGGATTTCAGAATTACTTCGTAAAATCCGGAATTTCGTAAAATGCGAGTTCGTAAAAACGAGGTTCTACTGTATTTATAGCGGCAATGACTTAACAGCGAAAAGTACAACCTCTGTTTTTTATTCACGATTTCCGGTAAGGATGAAGCATTACTGTTACACTACAGATCATTTCACAATCCTAACCATACATTTAAAACTCTAATATTGCCATAATTAAGGATAAAACATTAAAAAGGTATATTCTCGGTTTAAATTAAGCTATTTTTTATTTATTCTCAAATTAATTTGCGATCTCGATTTAACAAAGTTTTCATTATAACGAAGTAAACCGGTGGTCCCTTGAACTTAGTTATAACGGGATTTAACTGTAATAAGGTGGATGAGATCCCCCTTTACATGCAGAGATGGACACTCAATTATCCCCAAAAGAAAATCATGCAGAGGTCAAAATAAACAATCAGTTACAATATAGAATGGAAAAATCACTACAAATACAGTAAAAGTTAAAAAAAGGCATAACAAGAAAATCAGCAATAAGGGAAAAAGAATACGGAAGTGGCATCATGCCATAACATCAGCAATCAAATTGTGAAAGCTGAATTTACAGAGTGAAATTGTGAAAGCTGAATTTACAGAGTGAAATTGTGAAAGCTGAATTGTGAAATTTTTTTAATTTTTAATTTGTTAATGAAAGAGTTTCCCATTTACTCTTTACTCATTTACCTTTTAGCATTTTCTGATGCATCCAGATAAGAATCAGACATCTGATGGGCCATCTGTTCTTGCTTCAAATCCAACATTGTTGCTTCTAGTTCTTTTTCTAAAGCTTGATAAAAAAAAAAAAAATCATTATTTAAAACATTTTTTTCAGAGAAGGGTAATATATGTATTTAAAATCCTCCTACAAGCACTATGCATGTTGGAATAAAACAAAATTGATCTTTCCAGATATTAATGAATATTTTGTGGTGAATGGGTTGTGATCATATCGGGAAATGATTAAGCTTAGTCAAGTAATAGGGTAGGATAGCAAAGATTTAATGACAAATCATAATTTTAAGAAATACATTATGAATATAAGACAAAGACATTCTAAATTGGCTTTTCCTAATGCTTAACATCAAACTGTGCCACAAAAATATATATGTCGCAGACACTTAGCGTAATTGGACACTTCGTGAAATGTCCAGTTGCACTGGACTCATACTGTAATAATATTGAATTACAGTATCTGTCCGGACAATTCGCGAAGTGTCTAGACACTTCATGTAATGTCTAAGGCAAGTCAGACCGATACATTACGTTCACACTCGCACGGACGTAATCAAAAGCCATTCAATAATTAAAATAAAATTCAGCAACAAATCAAACAACTTATGATAATAAAATTAAAAGAAATATCTAAACTTAATCACTGCAGTTCCATGGCCATAGCATTCGAACATGGTCAGATTTTTTTTCTTCCCTCCAAGCGTGAACGTTACGTCCGCTCAGCTCAAAAATTCTTGGGGAAAAAAAACAAGAAAAAACCTTCTTCTAACAAACAAAAAGACGCACGCAAAACTCATTTTTACAAAACACATAACAATCCTCTGCTGGAAACTGCGCCGATCTTCATGGACAGCGCTCTCAACAATAGAAGCTCCAACAGAGGAAAACCCATTTGCTAAACTAAACAATCACCCAACATAACAAACAAACGCACACGCATTACAAAACAACTAATAATCACCAATTCATAATTCACGATCAGCTTATATTATAACAAAATCTATAAACTTGAACCGCTATCGATACCACCATA